>PVKP010008635.1:0-71663 GCA_004027715.1 Plecturocebus donacophilus | reverse complement strand
GGGGAGTTGCAGGGAGATAGCATGGGGAGAAATGCCAGATATAGGTGAAGGGGAGGAAGGCAACAAATTACACTGCCACGTGTGTACCTATGCAACAATATTGTATGTTCTTCACATGTACCCCAAAACCTAAAATGCAATAAAAAAAATAAAAAAATAAAAAATAAATAAAAAAAAATATTCATGAAAACAAAAGTCCTCCTGCTGGCAGCAGTGGTTACAATGGAGATATTTTCCTTATTAAAATGTAAAAGCCTTTATAAAACTTTAATCAAACTGCTGTAATGAGAAAGGTTCTGATAGCTATGAAATTTACTGACTCAGTTAAAATTTCCACTATATATATGTGCTTAACTTTAAGCAAACTAGAGGTACCAAATATAATTTGAATTTGCAGATGAATTATTTGCTTTTAAAAGAAATCTGCCATCCCTCAAAAAAATTAAAAATAGAAAATGTTTCTTCCATTCATTTGAAACAATCTACTGACAAAAGAAATCAATGCACAATTTCAGGAAACAAAGGCGAGACATATTCTGCATCCCTGAATTATTGTTCCAGCCTGACACCACACACAGCTGGTGTTACTCAGACTCCAACTTCCTCAACAAGAGAGGCTGGAAAAGGTCAATTTAATATTAAAAACAAATAGACTATAGTCAGGTGTGCAGCTGGGTAATTCCAGAGCAGATGAAGACCCAAGCACTCAGGGACCTGGGTATTTTATATCTTTAAAAAAAAAACAAACTATCCAGCTTGCCAGTCCTCTGCATGGAATCAAATGTAAACACGGTCTTGGCCTCCTGAAAGTCTGAAGGAAAATTATTCATGTTGCACCACTACAGAAAAAGTTTTTCATTCTATGCATAAGTTCTGGAGGGTAGCAATACCGCTTCTTGATCCCCCTTACACAACTAAACAAAACATCTTGGATGCATGTTAGTATAAATCCTAAAAGAAACAGACCAGAAAATAAACTCTTAGGTGTATTATTTCCCTTCTTACATAGTGAAAACTCTGTCTATCCCAATTAAAAGTTAAAAAGGGTTTATCAATTTCCTCAGAGGAGGAAAAAGCCACTTAATCCATTCAAATTGAGATTAAACAATGCAAAGCATGCTATGACATCTATATCAAAATATCATAAAGCTTTTTTAAAAAAGAATTACAAATATGCACGACTTTAAGAAAATCTAACAAAGCTACAGAAATATAAATTAGATAAACCAACGAGTGATTATTAGTATTTGGAGTCTTCTTAAATATTACGTTTCAGTTAAAATATGATACCATTACAAAGGTATAAATTCCATTCACATTTCAGACATTTTCATGAAAAGGTTATTGACCTTATTGTATTTAACAAGCAAGACACTCTGAGAGCCAACATCAGTGGCTCTAGGTTTTATGCTCACCTCACCTAATACTTAGTGAGGTGAGCATAAAACCTAGAGCCACTGATGTTCTGTCTTTAGATAATTTTTAACCCCTCATACAATCATAGCCTTTTGATATAGCAAATGTTTAAATGGACATATTGAATGCAATTAGAAGGATAAGGCAATAACATAAATGACTAATATAATACCTAATAACAGTAGGTAGCATTCATTGAGCCTTTACTATGCAATACACATTTTAAGGCATTTAAAACTCACAACAGGCCAGGCACAGTGGCTCACACCTGTAATCTCAGCACTGTGGGAGGCCGATGCAGGAGGATTGCTTGAGCCCAGGAGTTCAAGACCAGCCTGGGCAACAGAGCAAGACCATCTCTACAAAAAATAAAATATTAGTATGGCATAGTGATGTGCACCTGTGGTCTTATCTACTTGAGAGGCTGAGGTAGGAGGATCGCAAGAGCCCAGAGGTTGAGAATGCAATGAGCTGTGATTGTGTCACTGCTCTCAAGCCTGGGTGCAGAGTGAGGCCCTATCTCTAAACAAAAAAAAACAGAAACCACCTCACAACAGCCCCATGACATCTATTTGTAAACCTACTTTACAGGGTGAGAAACTGAAGCCAGAGAAGTTAATCAATCTATTCAAGGTCATTCAGCTAGTAGAATAAGGATTTCAGTCAACTCACTGACTCCAGAGCATATAAACCAGAAGAGATGCTCCCTCCAAAGTACAACAGAACATTTAAAAAGTTGGATGAGGCTAGGCACGGTGGCTCATGCCTGTAATCCCAGTACTTTGGGGGCTGAAGCGAGTGGATCACCTGAGGTCAGGAGTTCGAGACCAGCCTGTTCAACATGGTGAAACCCTGTCTCTACTAAAAATACAAAAATTAGCTGGGTGTGGTGGCGGACACCTGTAATCCCAGCTACTTGGGAGGCTGAGATGGGAGAACTGCTTGAATCTGGGAGGCAGAGGTTGCAGTTAGCTGAGATCGCACCACTGCACTTCAGCCTGAGCAACAAAGCAAGGCTCTGTCGCCACGAACAAAAAAAAAAAAAAAAAAGGCATATGTGTACAAATCAGTGAAGTAGACATGCATGAATTATAATCGTATTCATCTTAACCCCTTAGAATGTAAACTGCCAGATATCAGGAACCAAACTTAATAAATTTTTCCATTTAAAACAGTTATTTCTCATCATTTACCATTTGTACATTCAATGCTGACATTTCTATCCTAGCTCATACTTTATATCACAGTTTGATGCTGCTATGTGATGTGTTCCTGGTATGGAAAGCTTCAAAGATAATTAACGTATCAATTGCTTATCATGTGCCATTAAAGGCTTGCCATTTTACTTATTCCATTTATGCATTACAACAATCCCATGAGGTTAATATTATCCCCATTTCACAGATGAGCAAATTGAAACTAGGAGATAAGATTCCCAAAGCAACATAGTAAAACTAGACCCCCTTATCTGCCTGACCCAAAGCCCAGGTTCTTAAGCACTGTGCTATATATTTACAATAAAAATAACTAATGAAGTATGCCTGCCTGGAACTAACTTAGACTAAGGGTGAGAAAGTCTAAGCATAGATGTATCTATAATCCCTAAGTATATTCACCGTTGCAGCTTTCAGAAGACTACATTAAGTAGGGATTATTAGAGGATTACTGTTTTATAAGCTGCCTAAAACAAAGGTGGATGTGATATTGTTTTAAAGATATGTTATAGATTCATATTTATTATGCATATACATAATGCTGTTTCAGGTCAATTAAATCTCTATCAAATGTGGCTTCAAGTTTAAGGGCTTTGAAAATTACTGCAAGTAATGCCAAATAATTAGAAAAGGTTCTCAAAAAATAAATTCAAATTCAATTTAATTTTTAAAGGTGACAAATGTCATCTGAATCTATTTTAAGAGAAAGGTTTGGTTTCAGATCTCTTGATCATGAGGATAAATAGATTTATTACAGTCAAAAAGGTCGATAATCCAACAGGACTACAGAATCAGCTTAATAAGAAGGGGAATCCTGTTTTTGAATACAAAAACTCATAAATTCAGACCTTTCTAATTAAAGAAATGTGAATATTTGGCAAGAACTGGAGTAAAGTATATATAAACATAATAAAGTGATTTCCTAAGATATGACAAACAAGAGGAAGAAAGAAGTAATTCATCTTGTTGAGAGAACAAATGTTTTAAGGGCCATAAAACTAGTATTTACATAAACATAATTTTTAAATGTTCTAAGTACAAACCATTCTTTATTTTAAAAAATATTTTAACTAAGCCAGGCGCGGTGGCTCCTGCATGTAATCCCAGCAATTTAGGAGGCCGAGGAGGGCAGATCACTTGAGGTCAGGAATTCGAGACCAGCCTGGTCAACATGGCGAAACCCCATCTCTACTAAAAATACAAAAATTAGCTGTGTGTGGTGGCATGTGCCTGTAATTCCAGCTACTTAGGAGGCTGAGGAAGGATAATCACTCAAACCCAAGAGGCGGAAGTTGCAGTGAGCTGAGATTGCACCACTGCATTCCAGCCTAGGTGACAAAGCAAGACTCCGTCTAAAAAAAAAAATATGTATATATATATATATACACACATACACACATGCACACATATTTATTTTAGGTTCAGGGGAACATGTGCAGTTTTGTTATATAGGTAAACTCATGACTTGGGGGTTTGATGTACAGATTATTTTATCACCTTCATACTAGGCATAGTAACTAACAGTTTTTTGTGTTCTTTTCCTCAACTTCTTACTTTTCCCACCCTCCTCCCTCAAGTCAGTCCCAGTGTCTGTTATTCCCCTCTTTCTGTCCATGTGTTCTCATTATTTAGCTCCCACTTAAAAGTGAGAACATGCAGTATTTGCTTTTCTGTTCCTGTGTTAGTTTGATAAGGATAATGGCCTCCAGTTCCATCCACGTTCCTGCAAAGGACATGATCTTGTTCTATTTTACGGCTGTATAGTATTCCATGTTATATATGTACCACATTTTATTTATTCAGTCAACCTCTGACACACATTTAGGCTGATTCCATGTCTTTGATACTATGAATAGTACTGCAATGAACATATGAATGCATTTGTCTTTACAATAGAACAACCTGTATTTTTTTTAGTGTATACCCAGTAGTGGGGTTGCTGGGTTGAATGGTAATCCTGTTTTTAGTTCTTTGAGGAGTTGCCAGACTGCTTTCCACAATGGCTGAACTAATTTACACTTCCACCAGCAGTGTATAAGCATTCCCCTTTCTCTGCAACCTCGCCAGCATCTGTCACTTTTTGACTTTTCAGTAATGGCCATTCTGACTGGTATGAGATGGTATCTCATTGTGGCTTTGATTTGCATTTCTCTAATGATTAGTGATGTTGACCATTTTTTAATATGCTTGTTGGCCACATGTATGTCCTCTTTTGAAAAGTGTTCATGTCTTTTGTCCACTTCTTAATGGGGTTGTTTTTTGCCTGTATATATAAACAATTCTTACTTATTTGTTAAAACATACCCTAAAAGCTCCTTCATGACAACATTTCACTTTCCAGGTTATTTAAGACTTTTACAAGTGCAAATAATTCCTCCAAATTCAAATTAATGATGCTATGTCACCACTTTTACATTTACTATATGTTCCCTAGAAATATAATTCAGTGGGTATTATAAGTTGCTCCACTCCAAATAAGTATTCTTCTATCAATGAAAAATGTCCTGGCTATTCTTTTAATTTCATAACTGGTTTTACCATTGCTGAGAGAAATTAAAGACCTAAATTAAAGAACAAATATACCGTGTTCATGAATTGTAAACCTTAATATTATTAAAATGTCAAATCTCCCCACATTGCTTTATAGATTAAATATACACTCGATCAAAATCCCAGCAGGTCTTTTTTGTAGAAATTGACAAGAAAATTTTAAAATGCATAGGGATATGAAAGGATCAAGTATAGTCTAAAGAATTTTGAAAAAGAACAGACTTGGAGGGCTTACATTACCTGATCATAAAGCTATACAGTAGTCACAATTATGGTACTGGCCTAAGGATAAACATACAGATCCCCAGAATAAAACAGACTAGAAATATAGGGTGAATTGACTTTCGATAAAGTTGCCAATTCAATGGGGAAATGACAGTCTTTTCAATAAATGATGCTAGAACAAGTGAATATTCATTTCACTAAAAGCAAAAAGTAAATAAACATTTACCATTACCTCATATTACAAACAAAAATGTACTAAAGATGGATCATAGCACACATAGAAGCAAAACATATAAAACATCTGGAAGAAAATACAGGAGAAAAATATTCATGATGATAACATAGGCCAAATATATTTACATAGGACAAAAGAAATTGATAAACTGGACTTCATCAAAATTAAAAATTTAACATTATGAAGAAAATAAAAAGGAAAGCTACAGACTATAAGAAAATATTATCAATACAGATACCTGACAAAGGATTTGTATCAAAACATATGAAGAATCTTCAAAACTCGATAATAAGACAACCTCATTTTTAAAACAGGCAAAGGGTTTGAATAGACACTTAACCAAAGAAGATATATAACAGCAAAAAGAACATGAAAAAATGTTCAACATAAGAATGAAAGTCATGCTAATTAAAATTGCAATATAGCACTATACACCCATGAAATCAGCAAAAATTAAAAAGACTGACAATACTAAATGTTGGCAAGAATATGAAGTAAGTGAATTCCCATCTGTTGCTGGTGGGAATGTAAAATGGTATAACCGCTTTGGAAAATGGTTTGGCAGTTTCTTAACAATGGCAGGCCTAAGTATTTACCTAAGAGAAATGAAAACATATGTCCACATAAAGAAATATATATGAATGTTTATACATGCAGCATATATATACAGCTATATATGTAAAACATACAAAATATGTGTTAATCGTCCATGTTAACAGTAAGGTTTACAGTCAAGAGTAGGTTAGTAGTTACGTTTTCAGTGGTAAAATGTCATATGGATTTTCAACTGTGCAAGGATCAGAGTCCCTAACCCCTGAGTTGTTCCAGGGTCAACTGTATAGGCATTCCTGCCAACAACCCCAGCTGAGCCCTAAGTCAACAGCTAGCCTCAACTGACAGCATATGCCAGAGCTATCCTGGATATCCAGTTCAGGTGAGCATTTAGATGACTACAGCACTGACAGAAACCTAACTACATAAGACCCTTCATGAGAACCACCAGTGTGGTCCAGTTAACCCACAGAACTGTGAAAGATAATAATACATAATTGTTTTAAACGACTATGTTTTGAGGTAGTTTGTTGTGTAGCAATAGGTAACTGAAACATCGTTACACCAACAGAAGTCTAGGAAAGTTTCAGATGAGAAATACAGACTTCTGAGACAAGTCCAGGCTTGGACCATCCATGTACATCATCAGGCCAGATGCTACCAAAGCCTCCCCCCAAAAACTAGGTGTTCTAGAAGAAACCAGAGGTGGAGGAGGTAGTAAAGAATACTCCAGTGGAGTCACTGTGATTTCCAGTTGGGCTTGCTGCTGCCCAAAATATGCCAAAAAGCCTGAATCTTAAGAGTCTGAAACCCTCACAAAAAAATGTAAAATAATTTTTCTGGTTCCTGAAATTACATCAGTATTGCAAGCAAACAATTGTCAATTTTCATGCTGTATATAAACTGATGACTATTAGTAACTCATTGTTTTTACTTAAACTTTAAGAATGATAAGGGAACTTAGATTAGACGTAGTCAAACTTATCAGTATATGGCAAATTATCAGTATATGATAGTTTACCCACCAAAAAATGTGGGTTTAGTAATAAAAGTCCATATGCTTTGGTCCTATTTGTGTCATTTGTTCCTGCTCTGAGGGATGACAAGAGCTGATTACTGGCATGTTTTTGACATGTCCCCAATCTGTGTGAAACTCCTTAGCCTAGAAAATTTTATTAAACTCAATATTAACACCCTACAAGCCCACACATCTTATTTTCAATATTACCTTAATCCATAGCAGATTCAAATTTTAAAGAACATGAGCAGTTGATAATATGCTAGGTACCCTGCTACACTGGGGACTTACCATCAACTGGTGTAAATTTCATTCAGAAGAGCCCAGGGGTGGCTCTGAATGATTAACACATTGACATTACTGAGAACTATAATGTGACACAGACTGGTGTGTTTATTTTATATCATTCATTCATTTTAGAGACAGGGTCTCGCTTTGTTACCCAGGCTGGTCTTAAACTCCCAGTCTCAAGCAATCCTCCTGCCTTGGCCTCCCAAAGTGCTGAGATTATAGGCGTGAGCCACCATGTCTGGTCCAATATCTAAAGGGACATTTCTGGAACATTTAAGATTCTTCATTTTATTCTTTTTTTTTTTTTTTTTTGGAGAGGGAGTCTCGCTCTGTTGCTGAGGCTGGAGTGCAGTGGTGCTATCTCGGCTCAACACAACCTCTGCCTCTGAGGTTAAAGCGATTCTCCTGCCTCAGCCTCCTGAGTAGCTGGGACTATATTGGCCAGGCTGGTCTCAAAACTCCTGACCTCATGATCCACCTGCTTCGGTCTCCCAAAGTGCTGGGATTACGGGCATAAGCCACCATGCCCAGTCCTTAACTTTATTCTTAATTTGGTAAGTATTTTCACGTTTAAATATTTACCTATGTGTCTATTACTCATACTAATGTGGAAAATACTTGCAATGATACAGTGTACTGCATGGAGAACATTCCAACCTTTAGTAACTGAAGCTAATCCTGCAGTGCTATAACCAATCAATGATGCCTGCCAAGAGGCATTTGGCATTTGCCAACTCTGACCCATTTCATCAGTTTCATACAATCTCCTCCCTTCAAACGTCCTCGTGGCACCCTTCAAATATTCCCATAATGGAACTTCCAGTCTTCACCCAGCCTTCCACTGCTGGACTCTACTTTCTGCAAATGTCCCTTGATAAGCCCTAACCTGGCAGATATCCAGGCCCTCAAAGGCCAATGCCCGTAACACAGAGGGGTCATTGGCTAAGTCACACTTTAAGCTTAGATGGTAGATGGTTACACCCTGGTAGCACATGGTAGAGCCATGATATGACTTCAGGCAAGTGAAAGTCAGAGTCTCTGCAATTAGTTGCTGCTTCTGGCATGTGGTTGCTGCCATTTCTACAACATGTATTTCTACAACATGTATCAAATTGCATATTCATTTTTACATTCATAATTACCTACATTAATTACTAATACAAGTAAAATACACTGAAAATCTTACAATTTACTATTCTAGCACAGTAAATGGGACCTTTTAAATAAGATAAGATTCATGCATTTTCTTGTTAAAAACTTTAATAAGTGTCTTAATTAGTGCTTTATATCAACTAGGAAAAAAATGGAAAGATATCAATACTCTTCAAAAAAAAAGAAAAAAATGACTATACAATTTATAGTCTGTAAATGACAATACAATTTATAGTGTCCCATATAGTCTCATATTGAAAGTTTAACAGTATTTGAACATAAATCAATGCAGTGACTATCATTAATGTTTAAAAAAATACTCATGATCAGTGACTTTTCCAGCTCAGAATCCGTAACAACAATGAATCCTATTCACATCCTGTGTAACTCCATGGGGATGCTATGGAGAAAGTTTCCATATATGGTAATTTTCCCCATAGACTCCCCACAGTTTATACAGGATATGAATCTGGTCCATTGTGACAATGAAAACAACAAATCAGTGAAGACTCACATGTAATTTTTTCTGAACAAACTACAGACTAACAATTAGAAAGACAACTACTGTAGTGAAAATAAGAAATCTGAGGATTTAAAAATAACCAATGCATATTTTTATTCTGTTTCTGTACTAGTATATAAATATCCAGAAGAAAAAAGTCCGTATTTACTTTAAAATATTCCCTTGATACTAAAAATTACAATGTCAACTACTAACAGCCAAGGAAGTCAAAAGGAAATTTCTTATCAGAATGTGTATTATTAGAAGGAAAGAAAAAATGATATGGTAAGATGAGTCAAATATGTTATATAAGCTTTAGTTTTTCAAGCTCCTGTATGACTATGTTCCAATATAATGCCTATAATCCATAATTAATTTTCCATGTTTGTGACTTCAGTAGTCTTTGGTTTTCTGATTATCTAAAGTCATATAATGATATTTTTCTTTTACATTCAATGCTCTAAGCATAGACTTAGAGATGGGTTTTTGTGCATATACTTAAGTATTTCTATTTTTAAGACAAAAGCATCTAAAATCCAATGCAGCTAAATCTAATAACCAGATTAATGTTGTGGGAAAGGAAAATGGCTTATGTTCCTAAATTACCTAGTTGCATATGACAAGTAATAATAAAAAGGAAAACCAAACAGAATACTAAAATGTCAAACATACTAACAGCAAAAGCAGAGGTCTGACACAATTATTTAATAATAAGAGATGCTTATTTTGAGAAATGATCCAGTTGTGAACAGCCCTTTTTGAATGACCATAGTTACTATTCAAATCTCAGCCAATTCACAGAAGTTACACACCAAAATGATAGGCTCAAGTTTAATCTCACACGTGACCAGTTATCAAGAATGGTCTGAGATGTACATAGAAGAGTACGACTCACTTGTTTCTTTATCAAAGAGATGTCTGTTTTATTACAGTATCTTGGTGATTCAATATTGCTATGGTATTATTCATTTGACTACCTCTCACACAATGGCTCAAAATTTGAGAAAATTACCTAGCTCTTGGTAACAGTACCACACTCCCTATTAAAACTGAGAAGCTGTCAGTTTCGACTTACGGCACTCATCAGTAATGAAAACAAAAGGCAACAATTGAACTTTTGGTGCCCATCAAAGACAAATCACATGGGGTATCCAGTGTATCCCAAATTCTTTCCAGCATCTGGCTGCCTACCCTAGGAGGTTATGTTGCTATCCAGAGAATGGCAGGGAAGATGTGTGGACCAGCCACACCAGAACTAAAGAGGACTCCTGATCCCCCGATACACCTATCCACTAGTTTCTCATTTCCACTAAGCTCAGGTGGGGGGATCCTCCTAAAGCTTTGTTGGTTCTTTGGTGATTTATTTTCCCCCTCCACAGATGCTCTAGATGGTCTTTTAAATTATTATAACTATACCAAAAAAATTTGGAAGAAGGATAAAATAATGCTATTTGCCCCAGGGACACTCCATTTCTCAGCAGGTAAGGTGTTGCTCTCTTCACTGGACTAATAAGATAGGTGCTTTGGAAGACACATTAATGTGTTAGACTAGGGCACAATTCCCACCACAGTACATCCTAAGTGGTACCCTTGAGAACTGAAAAAAGCAAAACATGGGAGGGGAGACAAGAGGAGGACTGAGTCCAATAAATGCTAATTAAATAATTCATCATACTTAAAGTACCTACTCTTTGAAGAATAATTGGCTCTATCAAGGAGGATGTAACCAAATGTCAGCAGTGCAAAACCAGTTTTCCTCAAAACCAGTTACTCCACAAAAAGAAAAGATGAAATTCTTTTCTCCTTTTCTCCCTAAAAATATTTTCTCCTCTTATAAAATGTTAAGAGAAAAGTTGTTAATTTCGAGGAATTTAATCAGTTTATTTTAAAATATATCATTAAATTGGCTGGGCAAAGTGGCTGACGCCTGTAATCTCAACACTTTGGGAGGCCATGGTGGGCCTATCACCTGAGGTCAAGGGTTCAGGACCAGCCTGGCTAACATGGTGAAACTCTTGTCTCTACTAAAAAAAAAAAAATATATATATATATATATATATATATATATATATATATACACACACACACACACACACACACACACACACAAATGAGCTGGGCGTGGTGGCACATGCCTGTAGTCCCAGCTACTTGGAAGTCTGAGGCAGGAGAATCACTTGAACCCAGGAGGCAGAGGTTGCAGTGAGCTGAGATTGTGTCACTGCACTCGAGCCTGGGTGACAGAGTGACACTCTATCACTAAATAAATAAATAAAATTAAGAACTCCAAATATACATTTCAATCTCCACCCTCCTCAAAAAGCTTGATAGTCCTTTCTTCTTACACCTAAATTATTTTGACTGCAGAAATTAAAATTGTATTTCTTCAAAGCAGTTAAACAGCAGACATACTACTCCCATTTTTAGACATGGGAAATTTCAGTAAAGGAAAAGCTCAGTGAAATACATCAAGATGGTAACAAATGGAGTTATAGAAGCTATATTTCCTGCTTTTTGATGACTAGTCTACACATACTAGAGAACGCCCATTTCAAAGTGAGCCCAAAATAGATGGACTATGGCCAATCTACACAACTGTGAGAGATTCAGATTCACTAAATCAAAGAGATGGGACTAGTATCCTTGGAGATATTGACTAAAGCAGTGTCAGGCATAAAAGAACATTTATTAGTTCTATTGTCATAGTTGTGTAAGTCTTTAACTTGGAAGAACTAGAGTCTACTCTTCCACATAAATTTTTTGGTATGTTTAAGGCTTTTTTTTGTGTCTGTTTTTTTGGTGACGGAGGGTGCAAGAATTTCAAACAATATTATTTCAAAAAGACAGAACATGCTATAATGTGATATCCAGGCTACTGTAAATTCCTGACCTCAAATGTCTGAAACATAAAATCAACTTAATCCAATATTTGAAAATGAAGACATTTCCTTCTCTTATAGGCAAAGAGGAAGGGGGAGATAAAGAAAATTTAAAAGAGCCACTTACAACGTGAATCTATGGCATCCGAAGTCAGAATAGTGGTTACCTTTTCATGAAGAGGGGAAATAATACTGACCGGGAAAGGATACAAGAGAACTTAGAGGGGAAATGGAAATGTTCTGTATTTTGATCTGAGTAGTAGTTCTATGGGTATAAGCATGGGCAAAAATTCACTTAGCTGCACACTTAGATTTAAGCATTTTACTGCAAGAAAATCGTATCTCAATTTAAAAAGTAAGAGTATCCTATACAAGTAAGGCACTGCAACTATAATCAAGGACAGGAATCATAAAATCAGAATAAGTTAGAAAAAAATTAACCGTTTCCAGGATCTACCACAGCACTGTATACAAAATAGATAAACAAGTATTTCTTATGATAATTAGTAAGAATATCCTAGATAGTTTGGGAGATCCCTTTTGAACTAATTGAAATTTCAAATATGTCTATTTTCCTGAATATTCTAAATATAGTTTCAAACCTAAGAAATAGCCTCCAAAAGGTTGAAATCAAAGGCCTAGAAAACTATGTCTTAGCACACAAAGAAAATACACTTGTCCTAACACTGAATGCAGACTTAGGGTATCATCTCATCTAAAGAAGGCAATTCATTTTCAACACAATACCCACTGACAGTACAAATCTACCTATGATCCTCTAGTTATAAGCAAGAAACAGAGCTTAACACTCACAAAAGACAACAAATGTTAAAAACCTGTATGATAGTATTCTGTCTTCTGAAGGATATTCTATTCTCTTCAGTAATCTGGTAGCTATGGAGACTACAAGCAACCAGCAGTTTTCAAACATACCATGCAGCGCATAGGTGATATTATCAAAAGTTCAGGTTGATGATCAGGAAAGACTATGTATCTGCTTGGTAAAACTGAGCAGACAATGTTAGAGTCCCTAGTCCAAGAACCAAAGACTTCTGCACTGTGTTTTAAGTTCCATTTTAGCTAAAGCAAGTAACAGGTCTAATTTTCCTTTAGTATATAAATATTTCTGTTCATACCTAGGCTACTACATAAACAAAATTCCATGACTGAAATGAGACTTTGCCACTTAGTAATCTATTTCTATTTCTTGGAATAAATAATTCTAAATGTACTATTAAGTGAATTTTAAAAATTCTGTCTAAATTATTAGAAAATAATACTGTCACATGCTGAATGGGACATTACATGTCACTGTTATTCTATCATGACTTTGATTAGGCAATGTGGTAGTCTGAGATGAGAAGCTTCTACAGTGAAACATAAGTAATTAACCCTCTTAAAAAGCCAATCAAAAAACAAAAGAACTGAGAATTCTTAGCTCTCTTGAAATGCTACTATTCTGCAATAATCAGCTAGGCACAAATAGTCACACTGATCACCTGAGATCAGAAAACAAAGGTCAAACTACAAGTTCATAAGAAATCGGTTTCCTAAATTCCTGCTCTAAACCCCTTCTCCCTGGCAAAGATAGTGCCTTGCCAATATTTAATGATCTAGCCAGCATGTTGAGAGTCTCTTTAGAAATTCTTTTCTCTTTTAGAAATTCTTAACTGTCATCTTTGCTAACAGACGATGACAAAATATTCTGCAGAGCCTGTATAACTGCATTGACATTATATTTCTATATCCAACACTAAATAATCCTCACATAGGTTGTTTATAATTTTTAAAATATCAATTGTAGCTGTCTACAACTGCTGTCCTGCCTAGCCCATTGTGTAGGGCCTTCTCTGCACCAGAGCAATTTCATTGTATAAGTTTTTAAAAAGATATGATCCTGCTGGACTGTGATGCTAGCCAGCGTATCAAAATTGAAGCCATTGTGGAAAAAAAAAATTCATCCTCAAAAATAAAGCTATTTCTTATTCATTTTTCATCTACACATAATGTCTTTATGTTCTGTAAAAATCTGGAAGAAGAGTATATAATGATACCTATTTATTTCCTTATATGAAAAATGTAAGCCTTTCTTTCCTTTCTAATAAACGCTATCATCTTAGATCCTCCCAGTATCTATTTTAAGGTTTAAGCACCATTACGGAGTCTACAACAATAGATCAGTGACAGGCCTGATCCCATCAATTAACACATTCTAGGGTGGCTGTATGGATTCTGGTCTTTCTACTTCCCTCTTAGAGGCCTGGTTTTGACACATTGACATCCCTGGACTTAAGGATGAATAACCCAGTTAAGGGGAGTTCCTTCCCTGAAACCAATTTCTTTGTAATTAGAGCCAAAATACAAAGGTTGTTAATGACCTAAGGCAAAGTGATATGAACTCTAAGCCAATGAAACCATGACAGCAAGCAGATTTCTAAATAGCAGAGAACTGGGATCCATTTACTTACATGAAGATTCAGTGCCAAACATGGCTGGCTCCAGAGGCTGCTTTTTAAAAATTAGAAGAAGAGAGGAAAAAAAAAGAAAGGAAAAGCGAGGAGAGTGTACATGTGAGAATGAAGAGATGAGCCGGCTACACAGCAGGGGTCATGAAGCCAGACAATGCAGTCCAAGCTGTGTCCAGCTGCCAGATTCTCCTCTTACGAGCTTCAGTTTTCTCCCGTGTGATTGAAATGCAAGGTCTCTTAACAGCACCGAAAACCGAAGAGCTGCTTTTGAAAATCCACTAGGCAAAGGAAGGCCGACGTGGCTCTTCTGGGATGCAGTGAGACTGGACTAGGTAGCAGCAGGGGCAGGACTGGGAGCAGCAGCAACAGCGGATACTGCAATCCCCAGCCCTGCTGTAGCAGTAAGACAATAGCAGGGCTTATGCATACGCTGGATGACGTCAGGGACACTGCACAGACCGACTGCGTCGCTTGAGCCAGAGGCTCCAGGGGCTCCAGGAGAGCAGCGTGATTCAAAGGGGAATTCCTTTGTCACAAAATGCACAAGACCGAGAGCCACATATATATTCCCCTCCTGTGCAGCTCTTCATCCCATGGTACCAGGCAGTAAAAGAGAACTCAAGGAAATTTAAATATTAGCTTTATAGCAATTAACCACAAAGACATCATACTTTGATATCAGGCTTCTTGGTTTTATGCAGCATATAGAACTTTTCAAGGGAATTAAGAATATCAGAAACGAGAAAAATTATTTGCCTTTAAAAGTAATTATAGAAGAGTTCATTGTCATTTACTCTAAGCTTATGGTAGATTGACAGATCAAGGACTGTACACTCAATCACAAGTATGTGAAAATATGTATGCTATTATACATATATTCTAGGCATATAAATACATACAAATGTTAACAGTAAAATAGTAATCTTGAGTACTTAGAACACTGCTTGGCACATGGTGAGTACTCAAATGTAGGCAATTGCATTACTAGTTATTTTGCAACTATTATTCAAATGTGAAAAACACTGCCCTAGGACTATATTTACATAAATGTATTTCTATTTCTTTATCGTGCCTTTAATGAATTTCTGTCATTTTCTGGAGCAACTCAGTCATTTTAAGGCTGTGTGCACACACCTGTATATACCTGTGTATGAGTAAGCATCTGTGACCAACACATTTCTTTTTGACCTACCCACACAAAGAAATAATCGAAAATATTTTATCTCTTAACTCACTGGAACAAAAAATGTCTTCCTGCATTACCATATTCTTATAAATCTGTTTTTTAAAGAAAAAGTATTAGAAGTATTTTCATTAGCTATCCACAACACAAGCCAAAAAAAAAAGTTTTGTTTTGGCCGGATGCAGTGGCTCATGCCTGTAATCCCAGCACTTTGGGAGGCTGAGGCTGGCGGATCACAAGGTCAGGAGTTTGAGAACAGCCTGGCCAACATGGTGAAACCTGTCCCTACTAAAAATACAAAAATTAGCCGGGCATGGTGTGCCTGTAATCCCAGCTACTCAGGAGGCTGAGGACAGAAGAATTGCTTGAACCCAAGAGGTGGAGGTTGCAATGAGTCAAGATTGTGCCACTGCACTCCAGGCTGGGTGA
The DNA here is from genome assembly GCA_004027715.1 of Plecturocebus donacophilus. Lineage (NCBI taxonomy): Eukaryota > Metazoa > Chordata > Mammalia > Primates > Pitheciidae > Plecturocebus > Plecturocebus donacophilus. The sequence continues at coordinate 55,549 of PVKP010008635.1, read as the reverse complement.
CAGAGTGAGACTCCATCTCAGGAAAAAAAAAGTTTTGTTTTAATGGTTGAAAAATACTGAAATGCACAAAAAGTAAACATATATACACATTTAGGTAACCCCACAATCCCACACTTTTAAAAATCATGTACAGTAGGAAGTTCAAGGGTTCAAGTCTCCTCTCCACCCATTCATCCAAGGTATATACCTCTTCTAATTAATTTCTTATGTTCATAAAGAAAGGCCTTGATCTCAATGCAGTTTTTAAATATTAAATTCTGCTATGAATGTGGAACCACATATTACTTTAACATCTGAAAATATCATTAGTACTTTTTCTGGTCAGTATATGTAGGACCTACCTCATCCTTTTAATGACTGCATAAGATTCCACTGTATGAATGTATCATAGTTTATTAAAGGTAAGTTGATCTTTTGCGGGGGCGGGGGAGATGGAGTCTCTCACACTGTGGCGCAGGCTGGAGTGCAGTGGCGCAATCTCAGCTCATGGCAACCTCCACCTCCCAGGTTCAAGTGATTGTCCTGCCTCAGCCTCCCCAAGTAGCTGGAATTCCAGGCACCTGCCAGCACACCTGGCTAATTTTTTGTATTTTTAGTTAGAGACGGGGTTTCACTATGTTGGCCAGGCTGGTCTCGAACTCCTGACCTCATGATCTGCCCGCCTCAGCCTCCCAAAGTGCTGGGATTACAGGTGTGAGCCACTATGCCCAGCCTTGATCTTTAGCTTACTAAAAATGCTGAGCCATTAAGAAGAACGTTTGATGATGCTACATAAGATAAAGAACAAATCATCTGTTGCAGGAAAGAATAACTATAGCTAATATTTACTGAGTGTTTACTATGTGCCAGGCACTATCCTGGGTCCTTCACATGTATTAACTCATTTAATCTTCATAATAACCCTACAAGGTAGATACCACTTTCATCCACATTTGACAGATGGTTGAATATTCTGTCAAGGTCACATAGGTAGTGAATGATATACTAGGCTTCAAACCCAGGGATTCTGGTTCCAAAGCAATGCTCTTAACCACACTACAATAATGTCTCTTGAACAATGAATTATCATCAAAATTATATATAAGGATTTAACTGAAATGAAGGGAAAATAGAAACCAACTCAAAATGTGAAGGGAAAAAAACCTCTTAAAAGAGGTCACCAGAGAAAACAAAACAAAACAAAAAAATCACAGAAAATTGCAGGAATAAAAATGTATACCTTCAAAAATAGGTCAACAACCAACGGAGAATATCAATAATGATGTTGAAATATAACTGTAGGAAGTAGGAAAGGATAATACAGTTCAAAAGGGTGGAACCTTAAAGCCAGAATATTGTCTTACATAGATCAATTTTAAATTGCATATGAGGTGTTGTCTCACGAAAAGTCACTCAAATAATGGATGGATGTGGCCATCAGAAAGGCAAGAGGGAAAGGAGAATGAGAAAATGGTCCCTGGATAAGAGATATTTTCAAACAGAGGCCATGGTCTACATGTAATAACTGCTTTGCCAACTCATTTATGTTGCTCCTTTTGTTGGCTCATACATAGGAGGGTGTATATATGCGTATGAAAATGCATTTTTCTGAGGGCCTGTATTTACTTCTTGGCACAGGCTTCTACGAGTTAAAGGCTGTGATTTTATTAAGTCTAGGTTTTAGACAACTGTAACAAGATCAGTATGCTAAAAACATTAGGCATCTCACTTGCCAAGAGAACTGGACACAAATCACACCCTCTGACTCCAGTGAAGATTTTTGTTATGTGGAGGGCTGAGGTGTTTCTAAACACTTTAGAAGGTTTGGATCCACCTTGCTGAAGACCCATCTTTGACCAAAATGATTCCAAAAGTTTAGCTTATTCATTCCAGTTCTCTCCTCTAGTTAGCTCAGAGAAGGAACACAAAATTTTATGTGTTGCCTAAAGAAAATATAATGAAGAAAAATGAAGGATGAATAAAACTTATATCCCTCACTATCCCCCCTCCAAAAAAGTCATATAATACAATCCTAGACCAAAGTGATCTTTGGATTACCTACTTTGTCTGAATATCCCTGCCTGCAACCTTGTCCTTCCTTCACAGTAAAGACAGTGCTGTTAATTTCAAGATAAAGTTTGCAATGAAAGGAAAGGTAACATTCAAAATAGTTTAGTAGTCAAAATAATAATCATTAAATGAGAATGCTATTGACAAAGGACAATTATAGCAAAAACCTTAAAGTCAGTCAATAGTCACTTTTAAAGGAAACCTGGGAGCCTACTGTTCTACACTCTAGGCATCAGCCATGAACAAAGCCCCTCCCCTATGAAGCTTATATACTAGTGGGTGAGACAGAGAAACAAACACATGATATGTCAAGTGACAGTATGTGTGATGAACAAAGATAAAGAGGAATTAGAGGACAAGAGTAATTGAATGAGAAGTTTATTTTAGGTAAAACTGTCAGGAAAGGCCACTCTAAAAAGGTGACATTTCAACAAGACCTGAAAAAACCACTTGGTTAGCATAAAAACCACACGGAAGGAAGAATATTTCATGCAAAGGTCTTGAATAGAAGTGTTTTGAGTTCCTTAAATTTTTTTTAATAATAAATCTATTCATAAATCATCAAATATCAGTTTTGAAAGATATCTCCTTCAGTACTATGATGATGCCATTAGTACAAAATTGTGCTAAAGGCAAAATAAGTTATCTTTTCTAATACAAAAAAATCACTCTGCCATGAATTGAAAACATTAGTTGTTCTCTTCAGAGTTTAATGGACTAAATATAACTATCTTTGCAATAAATGTGTAAATGTTTATAAAAATCACTATGAAAAACAACATTCAAAAGAGCCTCCCACCACATCAGACAGGTAATTTAATTAATGTATTTATTAATGTGGTAAGAACCTAAGCCATATTTTTTCTCTACAGTACACAGAACTAAATTTGAATGTGTCATATCTGTGAATTTCCCTAAAGTCACCTCCTTTGTTCACATTAAAGTTCTTAGTTTCTTAAAATTCTCGATTTTATTTAGAATGTTAAAGTCGTACACCTTAAAATATCAACTATACATATATGAAGTATTACTTAAGAACAAAGAAATGTTTTAATGGCAATATATAAACTATAGAAAAATGAAAGAATTCATCAATGATGGTGTTTTTTGTGGGAGGAGGTACAAATTTATAACTAAAAGCATACTCATAGTAAAGCTCTACGGTAGGATTTTATAAATTTGATTTCTTTGCACATGGCTACAATGTGTTCCTTCCTGCTTCAATGCAGTACCACAGATAAAGCGATCCTTCTAAAAAGGTAGGAGCATTTTATTTCAGAGCTCTGGACCAAAAATTCTGCCATGCTAATCTGACAAGGAAAAGAAAATCAAAATGCACATACAAGACACAGATACAAGTATACTTGCTTTAAAGAAATCCCAAAATAGAAAACTAAAGATTTATAAAACAAATCTTTTTGGGGCAATTGATTGCTTTAAAATGCTTTATCTTTAAAAAGTATCTACCACAGAAGTCCTTTAAATAGCAAGCTCCTAAAAGCTACATTTTAAATGATCAATTTCACAAAACTTTTATTTGCACACTATAATTGTCTTGCCAAAGATCCACCTACAGGTATAATTTATAGATACTATGTAAGTAGAGTTGAATCTGGATGCACACTGGAATTTTTATTACACTAAGTATGAAAAGTGGGTCTCTGTCCTAGAAAAAAAACCTTCCAATTCTTTGTTCTTTAGTTTTAAAGTAATCTGTCGGCAAAAAATGTCACCATTACCCAAAAGTTCAAATTTAAGGTAATATAATTTTGAATTGGTTGCACAAATTTTGGGCAAAGACTCATGTCCTTACCTGATCACTGCTTCACTTCCCACCAATATCTTTACCCTACCAGATATAAGGGAAGCCTCCACTTACTCATCAAGCAACCACCCCCCATGGTTAATCTAACCTTATTTCTAAACATGTACCAATTTACCATTCAGAGAAACTAGAAATTGAGAAACAAGGCTATGCAATTTAAAAAAGGAAAAGGTTAGTTATCCACCAGAAAAATCTGGGCACATTTATACTCGGAAAATTTAGGATAAAAACTGAAATTCTCCAATTCATTTCATTACATTAACACCATCTAAAAGACAGACCCCATACCCAAGCACAAAACCACCACTACAATACCAGAAACTCTTTGTACACCGTGTATGTATTTCATTCCCTGTGTGGAACAATCTGAACTCAGGTGTTTGTCCTTTAAATCCTCTGGCCTAAGAGGGGAGAAATGTGGATTAATTATGGTTTGCAGTTTAAGTCTGTTTAAGTATGATCCAACTGAAATACAAGAAACAACAAAGGTGTGCCTCAGAAATTCCCTCAAGTGCTTATCCTAAATTAATCACAATTTGTATAAAACAAACTCATACAATACTCAGGAATAAACTAATAGGTATTTTTAAAGTACTCACACAATCAATATAATTTTAAAAATATAAATTCAAAACATTTTTAAAGTAATTATATATAACTGGAAAATATTTAATGTTTACTTTTACCTGTATAATCCATAATGAAGCAGTAAGCAGGAAACTGAGTATTTTCCAAGTACAACTCTAACAGCTAGAAAATGAAACGGCTCCCTGGACTGACTAACCGTTCTGGGGAAGCCTCCTGCCATGTGACATTAAGCACACCCACACTTCTGCTTATCTCTTTCAAGCGGCAACGGCTGGGGCTCTGCTCTCCTTTGCCTGTTCCTTTAAATTCGTCCTTAAAAATGTCTCTCGGAAAATAACTTTCATCCCATTTCATTCCTGTATTAATTATTAGGTTAAAACTAAATTTTGGTTTTAGATGAAAACTCTAAATAGAGAAAAAATAAATTATTTTTATTTATTAAATAAATAAAAAGGAGTAAATTAAATGGACACAAAATATCTGTATTTCTTCCTAGTTCTCAATGATATGAAGCCACATAATCTGAAAGAGGTCAGCGTCCAAATTTTTAGTCACAATTTTGTCATTACATTCATTCGATAGTACATATGCACATTTTATCCATTTGTCCATTTGAAACATATTTGACTAATTTGAAAACAAACCTAATAAAGGTGATGCAAGAACAATCCTTTAAAGCATATCTAAGACCTCCAACTCATTTATCCAAGTCCTAAAATAGACATCAGCTGGAAAGGACATATGGTCATTACTGAGACACACTCTGCATGATGTAATCTTTAATGTCACATTGCCACATACCCTGAGCCATCTTTTCCTCCATCATTGCCAATTGTTTCAATCTTGAATATATCCTTGCTAACACTTTAAATAAACTTTAACAATAGCTACTTCATCTTGATACAATTCTTTACCTTGCCAAAAGACATAACATAAATAAATAAATTTTTACCCTTTTTATCTTTTAAGCCACCTGAATGATTGGACAATTTCCAATTTAGATTTATGTCAAATACCAATCCCCACCCTCCACCACCACCAATTGCAACCACTTTGAAGAAGATGAGGTACTGGCTGTTTAGAATGGTTTTGCTGGAGTAGTAAGGTGTTCTGTCTTGCTTTTGTTACTTTCCTTTCCATTGAACAGGTTTCTCCATAAGAAATTATAAAGTTGACACTGCTATAAAATGTGATTTTGAATTTTCAATACAATATCAAAAGTGTGTAATACAAATTCTACAAATTGTAGGATTACTATTATCACTTAACAGATCTCTCCAATAATTTTATTTATTTATTTTTGAGACGGAGTCTTGCTCTGTCGCCCATGTTGGAGTGCAGTGGTGTGATCTTGGCTCACTGCAACCTCCAGCTCCCAGGTTCAAGCAATTCTCCTGCCACAACCTCCCAAATAGAGTAGCTGGGACTACAGGCATGTACCACCACACCTGCCTAATTTTTGTACTTTTAGTAGGACAGAGTTTTGCATACTGGCTAGATTGATCTCAAACTCCTAACCTTAGGTCATCCGCCCTCCTCAGCCTCTCAAAGTGTTGGGATTAAAGATGTGAGCCGCCTTGCCCAGCCATTTCCAATAATTTTATAAAATAAATAAGAAGGTACCATTTCACTTAGTCGTCTAATTGATGCTTCGTTACCATAAGCAAAGCCCATTATACTACCAATCTGTTACAGTTAAAAGCTGTTAATTCTCAACAACCTTACCTGTCATTGTTGCTAAGTGAGCCTATCACATTTCTTGGGCCTTAATTCTCTTTATCTTAACCCAGGGTACAGGTTGGGAAGCTTTCCACAAGCTGTAGTATTCTGATATAATTTCTTCCTGGCAATTAAGATGTGCAAATAGTTATAACATTAATGTCATGATTGTTTTAAAACAGTAAGCTCAAAATGCCTGATAATAACTACCTAAATTTACACAAAACTTACAAGTGTGTGGAAACACTGATTGCCATTATCAAATATCACATAAAATAACATTTTTTATGCTTTTCACAATTTATTTAGAATGGATTTTTGAAGTTCTTATCTAATTATTTGAGTAGCACCTATTTTAAGGCTTATTTTTATGTTATATGTTTTATAAATCTTAAGTGACAGATATATTAAGGAAATGCATTTTATTAACTGAATGGGAACACAATGAAATGTCTACAACAGAAAGTATAAGACCAATGAACAGATGAGTAGATAGATATAAAATCTACAACCTACTTATAATAGTTAAGTGATTTGCCATACCTAAGAAATCCAGCAGAGGGGTTAAGAGCCAGGCTTAACAGACAGAAAAGCCAGGTTTAGTCAGAGAAGATTCAGCTCCCACGTTAGCCACTTATTAGATAGCTGATCTCAATTAAGCAAGTTTTTTAATCTCTCTGAGCCTCAGTTTACTTATGAATCGACAAAAAGCCTAGATGAATGCTTGGAATGTAATAACTGCTAATATGTAGATAGCATTTTATGTGTACCAGGCATTGTTCTAATTCATGTATTAACTTATTTATCCCTTAAAATGACCCTAGGAGGTATTATCCCCATTTTATAGATGAGGAACTGAGGCATGAAGGATAAATAACTTATCAAAGGTCACAGATTATAATTAGCAGAGCCAGAATTCAACAGGAGTAGCCACTAGCTCAGAATCCTTGTGCTTAACCAGTTCACAATACTGCCTGTGTAGAGTAGGTGATCATAATAGAAGCCAAAAAAAAATCATTTCAAAAACTAGGTTCATTCTTTCCAATAAAACCGAATCTACAGTGGACCAAATATTTCAGCTTCTAGTTCATAAAAATTCTTTTTATATTCTATGTTCAATTCCAATGTATGAAAAAATTAAACAGAGAAGTGGAATGAAAGGGATGATGTTTAGTCATTGTCATAGCTTAAGATGAGAGTTGTATTTCCCAGTTAAGCAGAAATAAGTAGTCAAGTGCAGAAAGCTACAACTATAAAAGGACCTGTCCTACCCAAGGCACACTCAGTAACCATTAAGTCCCCTCTACTTTTCAGTTCTCCAAATGTCACAGTAGATACTACTTGCCTGGACTCTATAAACACTGACTGCAACTTCAAAGTTCAACAGGAAAGCCTTCAACTAGATCCCTCCACCTACCTCCCAAAGAATTGTCTCTATCTCCATCTCACTCTCAGCAAGAGAGACTTGCTGATATGCCTAGACACCCCCTCCCAAAACAATCACATCCTGGTCCTCTACAAAATGTGTAACATTCACCTAAGTCAAAAGTTCTTCTCGGGTCACCTGTTATAGGGACCACTATCCTAACTACAACTTCCTGAGGCAACAGTGTGTTATACTTACTTCACTCTGCACCCCTGAATCCCATACCAGAATCCTGCTACAATTTAACCCTTCATGATCCAAGTTGGAGAAAGAATCATTATTGAATCAAGAGACCTGGAGTCTAGCCAACAGTACCAATTATTACCTCTCTAAGATAAATCCTAGAACCCCTGTATGTATCTGTTCCCTCACTGGTAAAATGAGGAGGTTGAACTGGATAATCCTTAAGATCTAGTCCAATTTTAATAATCTAAGATTCTACTTTAAATCAATTACAGTCAGATGAGAAAACTCAAAGTAACTCCTGCTGATACCTACTCCTTTTCTGGCCCCCATCATCCCCTCTTCTGTCCTGCCAGGGTTTCAGGAACAGCCCCTCCTCAAAGGAGCCAGAGTGTATTGTCCTAATCCAGTGTGTTTATGTTGGATGCTGATGTTCTGGGGAGCCTCCTCCTGTTTACAAGGACACTGTTCCTTTCTAGACAGAACCTCAGTAACTCAGCCTGATGGTAAGTAGACAAACACGTGGGCGCGTGTACACACACACACACACACACACACACACCATACTCAAACTGTTGGAGGACCTGCCTACTAGAGGGTTTGATGATTCATGGCCTGGTGGGTCACACCTCTTAGGACAATGCAGCCTGGGTGCCAGCAATAAAGCTTCTGAGGGAGATCATTCTTCCAGGACCTGATTGAGACAGTTGGACACAGAGTATGAAGCTTTCCATAGATGACAGCTCAGGGGCTGAGACATAGCTCTCCTCTCTTTCTCTTTCATGGCTTTCCTCCCTGTCCCTGAAGTAGTTCCTGCCACGTGAGTCCACAGTCCTCTACCCTCCTCAGAGGAGAACAAGCATGGCTCCCACTTCACTCTTCCTTCTTAAAATAGAAAATCACAACTTTCTCACAATATTCTACATTACATTTCCAACTTATACAATAATTCACTTTGTTACTATATGTTTTAAAACTCCAGAGTTGGATTATAAATGTTCACTCTATTTCTCTGCATTTCAGACATGAAAATAGGGGGTTTTCCCTCTAGTCTCAATTCTCATCAACATGTCAGAGCTAAGTCAAAATGCCTTAAGATTATGTCACATCCCAACTTCCCCTTATTATTAAGTCAGAAAAAACAGTATCTAAGATATCTCATCTTGCTGCTCCCCCAGGCTTCTTACCACCCACTCTAGCCTGCATCTGCTTCAGCCTCTCAGTTTCATGTTCTGTCATCCTCTTTGGCTTTGCTTACTGAGGCCCCAGGTCTACCTCATGGCCTGTCTCAAAATGTGAAAAGACTCTATTGTAAAAGGATTCTCTAGGTGCAGAAGATTCCTAGAGAGTATGCCCAGCTCCTCCCATTAGTGGGCTCTACTCCCAAGACCTCAAAACTTACGTAAACTAAGACAGATTAGCATCTGGTACTAACCAGATAAAATAACCACCCTGTGAAATGAGGGAATCCAGCTACTCAACTCAATATCATGACCCAGACCAGTGCTCCACAAATTTCCATGGCACTAACCAAACTAGTTACTAGCTACCTAGAACCAAGGCAATAGTTCTGAGGAATCATCAACTACTTTCACAGATAACAATCATCCTCAGTGGGCACAAAATCATAATGATGACCAAAGGCATGAGTAAAACATAATAGAAGATCTGCTTAACCAAACTCCAAACTTTCAGATAAGGGCTCTTTCTGGATACATAACACCTGTTTGTTGTTATGCTTTAAAAGGATGGTGGCAATGATGGCAGGATCCCCAGCTGTCAGCGGTTGCAAAGCACAGATATCTTATACAGCTGTAGGGCCACTCCCTTCTTACAGGAGCCTCAACAGAACTAAAATCAAGTAACCACAGCTGGGAAAAGAGGGTAAATAACTTTTATAAGAGATGTTATGTGGTCTCCCAATCACTGATGTTTAACTCTATCAGAAGATGACTATAAAAAAGGACACTGGGTTTATGTGTTTAAGGTTAACCAATAAAAAACAATAAATCAATTAATCTTGAAGTATAACTAGGAGTCATGAGAAACATTACTAAAGTTACTAAAATGCCTGATAAAAATAAGGTTTAAGATTTTCTTCCTACAAATATGGATCCAACAATAAATATGCTTATTCATTTTACACCCTGACAGTGATGGTCATTTTATATACATTTGAATCAAAGCTCTAGTGTAATGATCAGAATCAACCTATAGATCTGTACAACAAACAGGGAGGTACTCAAGCCAGACATATCCCTCTAGAGAAGCTTCTTTAGGCAAACCACAGACCTTCCTGTGTGGTTTTGGTCTGTTCACATGATTGGCAAAAGGAACCACTGGAAAATAAGCAAAGAAAGTCATAAAAAATAGTCATGAATGGACTAGTGTGGGTTGTCCCAGAGGCAAAAAAAAAAAAAAAAACAGCAGAGAAATTCTTTAAGGAATATAGTAATCTACAGCTGCAGTTCTAGGTAAGCAAAGATCACAAATTTCCATGGTACTCCAAAACAAATCATTCTCAATGTTTTCCCGTAGGAGTTGGCAAATTCTTTCTATAAAGGGCCAAATAGTAAACAGTTTAGATTTTGTGGGACCATCTGGTCTCTGTGACAACTACTCTACTATTTTAGTACAAAAGTAGCCATAATACATAAATTAGTGTAGCTATGTTCCAACAAAACTTCTATGTTCCAATAAAACTTTATTTATAAACTTTGAAATTAAATTTCTTATAATTTTCACATATCATGAAGTATTATTCTTTTGAAATTTTTTAGTGATTTAAAAATGTTAGAAGAAAACATTGTTAGCCTGTAAGTCACACAAAAACAGGCAGCCCATGGGCTACAGTTTGACAACTCCTGTTCAACAATATTTACTGTAGTTGATTTAACCCTTCTCTGCAAGAGCTATAATCTTCAGTTAGGTCTCTGCCATTTACAAGACTCACAAAGATAATGGAATCCATCAACAACTGCCTGATTGCATCAGGGTTAGAAATTCAAGAAAACTTTCATCTCAATTTCCTTCATTTCTAATGATACCATGAACAATACCTCATTCCCTATCACATTAGAATTGGTAATAAATGTTCAGTTAACTTCTGAGAAATCATCAACTACTTTCATAAACAAGAAAAGCCACATACCTCCAATCCATATACATCTCTAGCCTTTGCAAATTATATAACAATGGAAATCATGGGCTAAGATTTCCAAATCTCCTCAATTATAGTATAAGCCAGGAAGACTTTCTATAAAACATACTCATAGGGTAGAACAAAAGTAATAGCTAGTTTGTATGAGAAAATCTGACCCTGTTCACCAACAATAGCTGAAAGGGAATTCTTGAGAAACAACAAAGAGACTACAATCCTAATTGCACAGTTAATTAATTTGGTTAGACATTTCACAACAGTATCACTTCATTTATGAAATGAAGTTGAAATTATTTCTGTGTTTTTTTTTCTAGCTCTAAAATACAACAATTCTGTAATGAGCTATGCTGATCATGATACCTAACCTACCTCATTAAGAGTTTCAGCATATTTCTATTAAAGTCCACATGGATGACATTTTTTTGTTTTGTCATTAGCCTTCAGATAAGAGGCAGATAATTTCCTCTCTGCTCATTTGTCTCCAGTTTTTTGAAAGGCTTTTGAAAATATATTTCTAATCAAGACAACTGGTACATTCTTACCATTTTAACACAGATTCTTACAGTTTTAACACAGATATAGGTGATTGTAAGAGAAAATGTAGTGAAGTGTATTACTTGGAAAATGTTTCTGGAGGCAGACATTTATGCCTGTTGCAACCACTGACTTCAAGTTGTGAAGCTTCCCTACTACAAAAGCATTTAAGTCAGGTCTATAAACTACTACAGACATTAGTCTTCAAGAAAACTGCTTCACTTTTCCACAATAATCACACCCTTGACCTATCCAAACCGCACTACACTCTGACTTTAGAATCAAGCATGCCTGGACTTAGTTCCTGCCACTGCTACTTATAAACTAAAAGTTATTCACTACCAAGCCTCAGTTTCCCCATCTGTAAAAAGAGAATGCTATAATGAAAATGATTTATATATAATGGCATATAAATATTGACATGAGAAAGTGTGTACAACACATTGTTAGGCAGGAAAAATAATTTACAAAGCAAAAGGAATAATAATGGTAGGTTTGTAGAATTTTTTAAAAAAACATACAGTGGAAAAATGAAAGGAAAATTCTGAAACATGCTACAATATGAATGAATCTTGAGGATATTATACTAAGTGAAAGAAGCTGGTCAAAGAAAGACAAATACTGTATGATTCCATTTACATGAAGTCTGTAAAGCAGTCAAATTTATAGAGAAAGAAGTAGAATGGTGGTTGCCAGAGGCAGGAAGAAGAAGAAAATGGGGAGTTGTTTCATGGGTATAGAATTTCAGTTTCATAAAATGAAAAGATTCTGAAGATTGGTTGTACAGCAATGTGAACATGAGCTCCTAAGAAGACAACCTGTCCTGTGAAGCTTGGAAGCCAGCATTGACTTCTCTCCAGCTATGAAAGACGTAGACGGCATCTTCCTCCAATATAACACTGTTTCATCTACACTGAAAATCTGTTGTTGAGTATAGCCACCTTCATCAAGTATCTTTTTTGTTTTTTGAGATGGAGTCTTGCTCTGTCACCAGGCTGGAGTGCAGTGGCGGGATCTTGGCTCATTGCAACCTCCTCCTCCTGAGTTCATCCGAATCTCCTGCCTCAGCCTTCTAAGTAGCTGGGACTATAGGGCGTGCGCCAACACGCCCAGCTAATTTTTCTATTTGTTTTTAGTGAGACAGGGTTTCCCTATGTTGGCTAGGATGGTCTCAATCTCTTGACCTTGTGATCTGCCCGCCTCAGCCTCTCAAAGTGCTAGGATTATAGGCGTGCGCCACCACGCCCAAACCTTCATCAAGTGTCTTAGCTAGACCTTCTTGATAATTTGCTGCAGCTTTTACATTAACACTTGTGCTTTACCTTGCTCTTTTATGTTATACAGATGGCTTCTTTCATTAAACCTCATAAACCAACCTCCACTAGCTTCAAAGTATTCCTCTGCAGCTTCTTCACCTCTCTCAGCCTTCACAGAACTGAAGAATTTAAAGAGAGTTAGGTCCTTGCTCTAGATTAGGCTTTGGCTTAAGGGAACCTTATGGCTGGTTTGATTTTCTATCAGAACACTGTAGCTTTCTCCATATAAGCAATAAAGCTGTTTCACCCTCTAATGATTTGTATGTTCATTGTGTGTATCATTTGTGTATTCAAACTAGCACAACAGGCCTAGCTTCTGGCCTATGTCAGCTTTTGATATGCCTTTGTCATTAAGCTTCATAATTTCTAGCCTCTGATTTAAAGTGAGAGACATATGACTCTTCTTTTCACTTGAACACTTATAAGTCACCGTAGGGTTATTAATTGGCCTAATTTCAATATTGTGTCTTAGGCAATAGGAAGGCCAAAAGAGAGGGAGAGAAACCAGAGAAGCATGGGTCAACAGAGCAGCCAGAACACACACACTTCTCAATTAACTTCTCTGTCTTATATGGATGTGGTTTGTGGCACCCCAAAATAATTACAATAGTAACATCAAAGATCACTGATCATAGCTCACCATAACAGACATAATAATAATAAAAAGGTTTGAAACATTGCAAGAATTACCAAAATATGAGTCAGAGACATGAAGTGACCACGTGCTGTTGGAAAAACAGCACGACAGACACTCAACGCAGGGTTGCCACAAGCCTTCAATTTATAAGAAGTGCAGTATCTGCAAGGCATAGTAAAGCAAAGCGCATCAAAACAAGGTGTGCTTCTATATGATTAGGGTCAAAATAACTGGCTAAAATAATTATAAAAGTTTGGTAAAAATCAGGCATATTTCTGTTCTTACATTTGTTGAAAAATATTAACTTTAAATGGAAATTATGCAAAGCTTACACAAATTTTAATTGTGAATAAAAAGATAAAGAAAGAATAAACATTGTGCTGTTAAATCTAACGCCTAACAATGCTTGTTGAGTCAATACAATTGAACTAGCTTGAGTAGAAAGCAACTCCTGAAATCTAAGAAAGGGTACAAACCATTCAGAATAGATGATCATTTTACACTGCTACTGACTGGTGATACCATTCTGAAAACACAAGGATGGTAAGTAGGAAAGGAAAGAGTGAACTGTTTAAACTTTTAAGATGGAAGTAAGAGGATGACAGATTCATAACAACTGTTCTCTTTTGAAAGCTTTACTATTTCCAATAAGATATGGACACTGTCCTTTTAAAAGGCACATTACTATAAATCAACCATGAAAAAGGTATGAGGTGGAAAAAGTACTGAATCAAAGCAAACTCCACTTTGGAGCCTTCTTTATGCAATTCTGTACCTCAGTTTTCATAGAAATGAGCTATAAGTTGTTATAAGGGTCATGTGAGATACTGGTGAAAGCACCCTGTCAATGGTAAAGTGCCAGGAGTTAGCATTATTTATTACTATTAATTTAATTACTACTATTGACTGTCTCTCAAACAATAAACTATCTCTGAAACATTTCTATTTATGATCTATGTATTTATTTATGTCTAACAAACAAAATATATTAGCTTTTTGAATGTGAAAAAATGCCTAATTAAAGATAAAAAATAAATACCTCCTATAACTTGGCCACTCTTTTATATGGTACTCTAGCTTCTGAACTCAATTTAGATTTTTTTCCCAGGACTTTTTTTTTCTTTTTTAAGCAGAAACATACCCTGAATACTTTTCAAGAGCAGAATTTATTTTTAAGTTGATGTCTGGGAATGTGGCATACTACATCTTAAAACTGTGCTCCATGGTAGTCATTGTTTCCACAGTCCATCAGCACTTGGGCAGGAAGTGTGGCAGGGGAAGAAGAAACTGAATCTCTTGGGGTCTATTAGTAATGTCCTTTAGCATTTCATTAAAACCTGACACACACAAGTATTTGTAAAAACTGGAAATATTTTTACATTAATAGTAACCAGTATGAAGGCAGAGAGGAAAACAGGGGACATTTGCAGCTTACCAACGTAAGAGATGGCTGTAAGTGAAGTGGACTGAAACTGGGGCTAGCCTCAAGAACAACAGCCTTTAGAGTTTCCTGCTCTGTACAATGTTAAAATAATACTAGATTTTAAACTTACATAATGGGATTTGTTAACATCAAAAATTTATTCTCATAAGTCACAAGAAATGATGATAAATAAAATGATGAAAAAATTTTAAAGTTATTTTTGGCAGTATTACAATATATTGACAAATACATTCCACTTCTGTAAAATTAGATTTGACAGATCTGTCTTGGCATTTCATTGGGAATGTTAAAGATTCTAGGAATGTATATATGTTTCTTTCAACACAAAGTAGTGCACTGAGAACAGATGACATCAAAAGGAACAAAATACAGAGGCTAGTGGACTTCTAGGCGTTATACAGTAGCAATACATTTAAACATAGCCATATTTTTAAAATAGCCAAGGAAACAAAAACATAAAACATGCTAAGTATTCCCACTATTCACCTGAAGTATTCCGAATTCCACTTGAATCAAATCTTCTTCATACGAATACAGATTAAAGCATCATAAATGTTTTGTTCTATCCAAAAGTATTCCACGGAAGATAAATTATGTTTGTCATTATTTCTGTAACTTACAATTTTAGAAATTAGGTACAATTCTTAAATTATTCTAAAGCATTTATCTCTAGGTATTACAAGAGAAAAATGAAAGTTCATAGTCATTTATTTGTTTGTTTATTTATTTATTTGAGACAGGGTGTTGCTCTGTTGCCCAAGCTGGAGTGCACTGGCGCGATCTAGGCTCACTGCAACCTTCACCTCTCAGGTTCAAGCAATTCTCTTGCCTCAGCCCCCAAGTAGCTGGGACTACAGGTGCCCACCACCACACCCAACTAATTTTTGTATTTTTCACAGAGACAGGCAGGGTTTCGCCATGTTAGCCAGTCTGGTCTCAAACTCCTGACCTCAGATGATCAGCCCACCTCATTTATTTTCAGCATATACAGCATTTTCTGAATTGTTAGGAGATTAAACAAGCTGAACATTTCATGCTTTCTCTCCAGAGACTTGCCCATGATGAAATGGTACAATTCTGAGCCAAGTGGATAATACAAAAGCAAGGTCAAAGAACTCTGCAGCTATTACCTTACATCTCTGATTATCAATGTCCGAGAAATTATTTTCAGAACATGGGATTTCTTCTCCATAATTTAACAATTTTACTGTTATATATCCAAAAGACAATCATTTTCCATCTGGATCAACTCAACATAGCTTTCTGTCAAAATCATGTTATACATACTAATTGGCATTCATCCATATCAATGTAAAAAACCTTAAAAAAAAAAAAAAAAAAAAAAAGAAAAGACCTAAATAGGATTTTTAATGGGATACCATAAAATTTAGTCTTTTCCATAGACAACAGACAATGGCAGTCTCATTCTCATTTTGAGAAATTCTGACCTCAGAATTATAGAGACAATGGAAAACAAAGGAGAGATCCCTGAACAGACTGTAGTCACCCTGCAAAGATAACCCCCATGTGATGTGAATCAAATCAGCAGCAATTGCAGCCTACAGACAACTCATTCAAAAGTTGTCTTTTGAATAACTCAAAACCCCTTGCTGTGAAACTTTTTCTTAAAAGCCCTTCCGTACACCACAGGAAAAAGATATACACATTCGTTCAGATATGGTGGCTCAGGTTCTAATGCCAGCATTTTGGGAGGCTGAGGCAGGAGGATTACCTAAGCCCCAGAGGTCGAGACTAGCCTTGGCAACATGGCAAATCCTGTCTCTGCCAAAGATACACAAAAATTAGCCAGGTGTGGCCAGGCACGGTGGCTCACACCTAAAATCCTAGCACTGTGGGAGGCCAAGGGGGACGCATCACCTGAGGTCAGGAGTTCAAGACCAGCGTGGTCAACATGGTGAAACCCCAACTCTACTAAAAATACAAAAATTAGCCAGGTCTGGTGGTGTGTGCCCATAGTCCCACCTACTAGGGAGGTTGAGGCGGAGACTTCCTTGAACCTGGGAGACAGAGGTTGCAGTGAACCAAGAATACGTCACTACACTCCAGCCTGGGTGACAGAGTGAGACTGTGTCTCAAAAAAAAAAAAAAAAATTAGCCAGGTGTGATGGTGCACACCTATAGTTTCAGCTACTTGGGAGGCTGCGGTGGGAAGATCACGGGCCCAGGTGGGGCTCATGACACTGCACTCTAGCCTGGGTAACAGAGCAAGACTTTGTTTCCAAAAAGACACACACATTCTAAAAAAGTAATTCAGGCCTGCCACAGTGGCTTACACCTGTAATCCCAGCACTTTGGGAGGCCGAGGTGGGTGGATCACCTGAGGTCTGGAGTTCAAGATCAGCCTGGCCAACATGGTGAAACTTCATCTCTACTAAAAATACAAAAACTTAGCCAGGTGTAATGGTGGGCACCTGTAATCCCAGCTACTCAGGAGACTGAAGCAGGAGAATTACTTGAACCCAGGTGGTGGAGTTTGCAGTGAGCCAAGATCAGCCATTGCACTGCAGCCTGGCCAATAAGAGCAAAATTCCATCTCAAAAAAAAAAAATAGAACTAATTCAGTAGATGCATCTAATTTTATGTTATCTTAATCACATAAAATCATAGATTTTATGTTATTAATTTGCATAATTTTTTCATTCAATGGTTCACAGTGAAGAAATTCTGCCTTTAGCACGCATACACACACAAACACACACACAGCCTCAACTGCAATCCTTAAGAAGTTACCAGAGCTTCTATATACCTGATCAATTTCAAACAGATTGTGTTGAAAATATATCATGCTATTAACTGAAGGTAATTAATGAAGCTTGCAAACGTTAACAAATGCTGTATAAAAACAATAATATTGTATTGGAATCTTGAAATCTGAAAATAATAGATTTAGTTCATCTCCAGCTAAAATTATTTAAATAAACTTTAGTGTTTAAGAGCGTATATTCCTAAGACTGGGGATGGCATTGCATTCTAATAGTCCCAGCTACTCGAGAGGCTGAGATAGGAGGATCACTTATGCCTAGGGGATCAAGACCAACCTGGACAGCACAGAGAGACCCATTTCTAAAAATATATAAAATAAATAGAACATTCTAAAAAGAAAGTATGTTCATATAACATAATGTCTTGGCCATGTACTTTCCCATGTACTTTTATTATATTTTGTCTTTAGACAAAATAGATATCAGATTATATTTGTTGAACAATATAAGGACCCTGCCATTACTATGGCACTGGAGGAAATAAAAAGAAAAATCAGCCACTTTTCTTTTTTTGAATATACCCCCTGTACTGACATTAATGCAATTATCAATCTATCACCCATAATTACAAATAAAAAAGATAATAACACTAAACTTTATCAAAAATGTTCTCTGGTTACAATGATAATTACATAAGATATACTTTCTTCCAAGGTTGTCCCGGGAACAACCTCAAAGGTTTGTGGGCACTGTTGACAGCCTGCAGTGATTGCTTCTGAAAGTATCATTACCTGATCCTGCAATTTTATCATCTTACCAACTACTGGTCCTTTCTGCAACTGACACAGACATAAACCCCCTTTTTCCAGCTCATTTATCAAGTGAAAGGTTCCTTTCCATGAAAATGGACACCTGGGCTCCAGAGACCACAACAGAAAACAGCAGGAAAACCATTCAACTATACTTAGTATTGGTAGTTTCCTTTTTTATGTTCTTTCAGGGAAAAGGGGGACTTTAAATTTGGAAATATATTGCAAAATACATACATTCTTCTACATAGTACTACAAGTAGTTTGTCTTTTAAAGTGGAGACAGGTGAATATTACTTAGATGAGGTTTCAGTTGGCAACAATTAGACTTCCTCCTTTCTTCCCTTCATTTGCAGCAGAGCAGTTTTTACATCATCCACATGGATTTTTGTGCACATGAGATAAGGTGCCAATTTCATTGCTGCTGCTCATAACAAATGTCAATAGCTTCTTCAGTGTTATCTAACAGCAACGTTTAGAAGAAATAATTCTTTGACCTCTGGAATTTCTAAATTTCAATACAACCCATCAAAAAGACCCAATAATATTCTCAATGAGGGCACTTTTGGTATTTTAGGCAAGATAATATTACAGTTAATATCCCTGGCCTTCCAGGTATTATGACCAGTAGCACTAACAAGTCATTGTGACAAAGCAAAGCCCACGCCCACATTTCCACATGGCAGTACTTCCTCTCAACATTCAAATGTATTTCCCTGCAACCTTAAGTCACACAAAGATCTGAAAAAGTTTCTCCTAATAATGCAATTACTTTGATAGACTACAGAAGTAACTGGAGATGCAAATAAAGATAGTGTGGGATATAGGCCTAACCTCTAAAAAGGCTCTTGAACAAGCTGCTTCAAAGTCTCAAAGATCACTTTGCTTTTGGGTCTCTTGTTTCTCCCCTCATCAAGGTATTAAAGTTACCTCAAAGCTTGTGCTATTCAATATGGTAGCCACTAGCTATAAATGGCCATTAAAATTAAAATTAAAATTAAAAATTTATTTCCTCAGTCACACCAGCCACTTGAGCTCAACAGGAACTGTATTACAGAACGTTTCCATCATGGTAGAAAGTTCTATTGCACAACGCTGCACTAAAAGTTTCCTAAGAATATGACCTGCCATCACCTCATTGCCATCTTGAGGGTAGTCTGCAGCAAAGATAGAATTATTCTGTAGCAGTAACAGAAAGTACTTACACAGTCCACAGCTCATCTCCAAACTCTTTAACATTTGGCTTTGAAAGAAAATTCTAGACACAAGCAAAATTAAAAACAGAAATGGCAATATTAGACCAAGTTATTTAGTATCTACAGAATGAATCAGTTCTTTTACAGTATCTTCTAAACAAATTGTCATAAAAGATAATGTTGATAAGTGAAATGATATTAGGAACATGCCTAACCTTTCTTTCTCTTCTAGATAACATGTTCTAAGGGCAAAACTTTGTTTTATTAACAAAAGAAGAATGTCCAGTGGCTGGTATTCCTTCATTCACAATTCTCTGTGTAGTCTTTAGGGGCCGCAGAGGTATGACGTCTACTTGCCGCTCCTAAATTCAAAGCTGTTCCATTTTCTCTTCTATTACTGGATACTTTTCCTCACAGGGTTTGTTGTTTGCACACTTACTAAACCTTGGAATCGTGCCCAAGGATAGGCCCAGAAGGCTGAACTCCAAGTATCTAAGATGTTTACTATATAAGTTCTTTAAAAAGTATTTAATAAAGCTGTAAAAGCATTTTTCTACCTCTCTATTATTTGAAACTCTAAGATGACAGCAGTAATTCTAATTCTGTTATAATTTCTTGTATACCAGAATTCTCCAATTTCGTGTACCTAAGCTTACTAGTAGGCCTACTATTGAAAAAAGTAAAGAAGGAAGAATATTTCAATCTCAAGCAATTTGGAAGGCAGTATAGCATTAGCATGTCTGAGTTCCATCCACGTTCCACCACTAGTTGACACACTCTAGTATCTTAGGCTGGTTGCATGGTAAGCCAAGGTTCTCAACTGAAAAATGAATTAATAAAAAAACTGTCATGCAAAACGTCTAGCACACAGTAGGGACACAAATTTTGCTAATGTTACTTATGCTCTTGCTATTCCTTCTGCCTGAAACATTTTTCCCCTGATAGTGCAGATAGCTTGTTCTCATTCTTTAGGTCTCAGTCACCTCCTTAGAGAGGACTTTCCTGGCTGGGCACAGAGGCTCCCGCCTGTAATCACAGCACTTTGGGAGGCTGAAGCGGATGGATCACGAGGTCAGGAGATCGAGGTCAACTGACCAACATGATGAAACCCCATATCTACTAAAACTACAAAAATTAGCCAGGAGTGGTGGCACGCACCTCGAGTTCCAGCTACTTGGAAGGCTGAAGCAGGAGAATAGCTTGAACCTGGGAGGCGGAGAATGCAGTGAGCTGGATCGCACCACTGCACTCCAGCCTCGGCTACAGAGTGAGACTCCATCTCAAAAAAAAAGAGAGGCCTTTCCCGCCCACTTATGTTCAACATATGCCCATTATTCCCTAACACAGCTCCCTGTTTAGTTTCTTCCCACTATTTACTCATGATGTATAAGGAATTTACATATTTATTGGTTCTCCATTATCAGTTTTTCTCACCGGTACATAAGTTCCATTAGGACAATATGTACTGGAATAAAAGCAAAGTATCTGGCACATAGTAAATGCTCAATAAATAATTGGCATATAAATGAATGAATCAATTTCTGGATTAAACAAAGTTAACTGTTTCTTTACTATAGGACTCCTCATTCTTTTCCAAGCAAATTTGCCTTATGACTCTTTTAGAGGGTCATATGGTATGGAATATTTCTCCTACTGGCTATCGAATCCTTTTCTTATAGAAGATCTTCATGTCTCTAGAACTAATGTTTTATGGACACAAATTGGAAAAACATCAGCTATATATGTCCATTCAGTTGTATACTAGAAAGGTAAACTGTATCTAAATGTCATCTATGCATTTTTCTGACCTACTTTGGCAAAAGGGAGTTATTCATTTGCACCAGGAAAAAACACTGAAATATTTAAATCAGACCAGGTAACTTTCTGTTCTCTGCATATTAATAAAGAAGAATGCACCTATTCAGAAAATGACAACTAATAGAGTGGAGGAAAGAACATAACATATTTATATACTGCCTGATTAAGAAGAGACTGTAGCTACCTAAGCAAGCCTGGTATGATGAAGCAGCACTGACAAGTTCATATCATCTCTCAGCAGATCAGCTTCTATAAGAATTGGCAGAGGTATTATTAGCTCAGTTTCCTAGACAGTGTTTCCCAGAGTGCATCCCATGCATTTGGATACAAGTGTTGAACACAAAGAACTAGGAATCTGCAAAGTTAATACCGGAACCAAAAAGTGGAAGATACATCAGTTTGTTATGAAGGTAAGAAGGGGTAGGAACTCTAGTCTGATCCTATGAAGTCACCAGGAAATCTAAGATGGCCATATAGCAGAGGTCAAAAGTTGGCAGTCCACAGGTCGTATCTAGCTCAAACATGTGTCTTTTGAGCCCAAACACAACTTTTAAAATTTTAATTAGTTGGCGACATTTGTAAATTGGGAAACTTCACATAAAAATTAGTGTCTTCGACCTTCCTTGAAAAGTTAGAAGACATGATCCACAGATGACCCACATTCCCCTACAGCAACAACTGACTGGAACAAATGACTCACACCTACTATAGGCATCTGAGTTTGCAACTCCTGGAGATACTCAAAGTTATGATCTGTATCAGGAGCTGAATACCAGGAATGAGGAAGAGGCAAGCACAGTCAAACTAAGAAAAACTAGACATTACAGTCTGCAGCGCCATCCACCCCATTCTGTGAAACAGCTTCCTTCTTACTCAGGACTTTCCAAGGGCTCCCAATAAGTGCGAGCCCTGGCCATTTAAGGCTTTATGTCACCTCTAGCCCATCATATCACCTCACCAGGAAGGGTTTATTCCCTTCACTTGGCATTTCACACTGGTGATGAATAAAGTAATAATGTCTTTCAGTAGTGGTAGTGTTAAGCTTTCAGGTAAACTTACATATGTATATATCCATATAACCACAAAACCACTCTAGGATGAAGAGGGTTACTATTCCTCATTTGTCAAAGGGCAAAGCCACAGAGATTATTTTGTCTCTTACGAGTAAGAACAGAGACAAGACTAATATCCAGATCTCTTGGGTTGGTGATTCTTTCCTCTCTTCCAACTATTTACTAGATTTTGTTATGTATATTACTTAGGTCATAGCAGAAAGAAGATACCACACTCAGAAGTTTTTGAGGAGAATCTAATAAAGGTATAAAAGTGCACAGGCTTTGATGGAGGAGCACAGCCAGATAAGTCGCTCTCCTTAAGTCCCCCAATCTCCTACCAGGCTTACACAGGCTAAACCCAACCGGAAGACATGTATGCAAGACATCTAACTGAAAAAGTCCATACTGCTTACCTCCCAGGATAGAAGGAAACAATAAAAAAGAGTGAAAAGTACATATGAAAGAGCAAACAGAAAAGGACTGGTACATCATGCAATCTCGAGGCATTTATTTTAAATTAAACATATTCCCGGCATTAATTTCCCAACAGAAAAACCACAGTTAGCACTTCATGTTCCAGAACTAAATACTTCTCTTTTTTATTATGGTCTCTAAGAGAGAACTCCTCCAATATCAAAGCATTCCCTCTAATGTTTAACGAATTCATTTTTAATAGTCTTGACTATAAAAATATCACTAAAGATTTTGTATTATCAGGGCCAGTGGTGCGTGCCCGTAGTCCCAGCTACTGGGGAGGCTGAGGTGGGAGAATCGCTTTAGCCCAGGAGTTCTGGGCTATAGTGCGCTATGCCCATCGGGTGTCCACACTAAGTTAGGCATCAATATGGTGACCTCCTGGGAGCAAGGACCACCAGGTTGTCTAAGAAGGAGTGAACCAGCCCAGGTCGGAAACGGAGCAGGTCAAAACTCCTATGCTGATTAGTAGTGGGATCGCGCCTGTGAGTAGTCACTGCACTCCAGCCTAGGCAACATAGTGAGACCCTGTCTCAAAAATTAAAAAAAAAAAAAGATTTTGTTTTAATCTAAAAACATTGCATCCATTAGTTTATCCTTGTTTGGAGGTAAATATAGCCTCCCAGACACATCTAGTAGATGCTATCATAAAAATCAGACTTTCTTTTTTCAAAGAGTTATAGTTGTTACCTTAGTCAATGATTCAATTATTTATTGTGCACAAAAGTCACTGGTTGGCTGCACGCGATGGCTCACGCCTGTAATTTCAGCACTTTGGGAGGCCGAGGTGGGCAGATCATGAGGTCAGGAGATCGAGATCATCCTGGCTAACAGAGTGAAACCCCATCTCTACTAAAAATGCAAACAATTAGCCGGGTGTGGTAGCACGCACCCATATTCCCAGCTACTTGGGAGGGAGAATCTCTTGAACCTGGGAAGTGAAGGTTGCAGTGAGCCAAGATCATGCCACTGCACTACAGCCTGGCAACAGAGCGAGACTCCGTCTCAAACAAACAAACAAACAAAAAACAAATCACTGGCCAATTACATATTGTATATTTTGGTAAATAATTATGCCTTTAAGTTTCTTTGATACTTTTGGAAAGATGTTTTTGAATCTCAGAGAATGAAGTATTTTTTATTTATTAATCAACCCCAAACCATTCTCCAGTCCATTTGCTTCAACAGAAAATTTAGAACCTTGAAGACATTATAGTAAGTGAAATAAGTTAGTCATGAAAGGATAAATATTACATGGCTCTTCTTAAATTAGGCTTCAGTGTAGTTAAATTAATAGACACAGAAAGTAGAACGGTGATTGCCAAGGGTTAGGAGGAACATGGAATGAGAAGTTGGTGCTTACTGGGTACAGAGTTTGAGTTGGTGAAGATGAGAAAGTTGTAGAGATGAGTGGTGCTGACAGCTGCATAACAATGTGACTGTACTTAACGCCACGGAAGTGTATACCTTTAAAATAGTCAAAATGGCAAATGTTGTTATATATATTTTACCATAATTTAAAAAACAAAATTTAGAAATTAGGCATCTACCTCTCAATATCTACTTTACACTAAGGCAAAAAATTCTTTTAGTATCTCTGCTAGCTGCTTTTCTTATACGATATAATTAAATATACTTTATACAATATAATCAAAGTATACTACTAATTCCTTAGCCACATTTCTGTCTTAAAGTATCAAGAACCCCTCTTATTGCTGGTTTTGAAGTTTCTACATGGTGACTCTCAATTTCATTGCTGATCCTTCTAATAAACTCTATTTCCCCTAGCTCTGGTATCTATTCTGAGAATAAAAGCTGATGTGATCCCTCAGAAATAGTCTTTTGATTATTACACTCCTGGCCCATGCAAAACACTAAAGTTTCTGAGATGATTAAGTCAAGATTTCTGTTATCAAGGAGCTCTATCAGTAGAGAATGCAAATATGGCTTGATATGGTTTGGCTCTGTGTCCTCACCCAAATCTCATATTGAATAGTACTCCCATAATTCCCACGTGTTGTGGGAGGGACCCAGTGGGAGTTTGATCATGGGGGTGGTTCCCCCCTACTGTTCTTATGGGAGAGTACAAGTCTCGTGAGATCTGATAGTTCTATTAGCGGTTTCCGCTTTTGCACCTTCCTCATTTTTTCTTTCTGCTGCCATGTAAGAAGTGCCTTTTGCCTCCTGCCATCATTTTGAGGCCTCCTCAACCATGTAGAATTGTAAGTCCAATTAAACCTCTTTTTCTTCCCAGCCTGGAGTATGTCTTTATCAGCAAGTGAAAAAAACTAATACAGTAAATTGGTACCAGTAGAGTGGAGCATTGCTGAAAAGATACCTGAAAATGTAGAAGCGACTTTGGAACTGGGTAATAGGAAGAAGTTGAAACAGTTTGGAGGGCTCAGAAGAAGACAGGAAAATGTGGGAAAGAAAGTTTGGAACTTCCTAGAGACTTGTTGAATGGTTTTGCCCAAAATGCTGATAGTGATATGGACAATAAAGTCCAGGCTAAGACGGTCTCAGATGGAAATGAGGAACTTGTTGGCAACTGGAGCAAAGGTGACTCTTGTTATGTTTTAGCAAAGAGACTGATGCCCCTGCCCTAGAGATTTGTGGAAATTTGAACTTGAGGAATATGATTTAAGGTATCTAGCAGATGAAATTTTCTAAGCAGCAAAGCATTCAAGGGTGACCTGGGTGCTGTTAAAAGCATTCAGTTTTAAAAGGGAAGCAGAGCATACAAGTTCGGAAAATTTGCAACCCGACAGCGCAACAGAAAAGAAAATCCCATTTTCTGAGAAGAAATTCAAGCCAACTGCAGATATTTGCAAAAGTAACAAGAGCTGAATGTTAATCCCCAAGATAATGGGGAAAATGTCTCCAGGGCATGTCAGAGACCTTCGTGGCAACCTTTTCCATCACAGATCTGGTTGTCGAGGAAAATGGTTTTGTGGACAGGAGCCAGGGTCCCCAGGCTGTGTGAAGTCTGGGGACTTGGTGCCCCAAGTCCCAGCTGCTCCAGCCATGGCTGAAAGGGGCCAACATAGAGCTCAGACCATGGCTTCAGAGGATGTAAGCCCAAGTACTGGAAGCTTCCATGTGATGTTGAGCCTGAGAGTGCACAGAAGTAAAGAACTGGGGCTTGATCTAGCCTCCAACTAGATTTCAGAAGATGTATGGAGAAGCCTGGATCCCCAGAAAGAAGTTTGCTGCAGGGACAGGGATCTCTTGGAGAATCTCTGCTAAGGATGGTACAGAAGAGAAATGTAGGGTTGGAGCCCCCATGTAGAGTCCCTACTGATGCACTGCCTTGTGGAGCTGTGAAAAGATGGCCACTGTTCTTCAGATCCCAGAATAGTAGATCTACCTACAGCTTGCATCACTTGCCTGGAAAAGCCACAGACACTCAACGAAGCCCAGGAAAGCAGCCAGGAGGAGTGGAGCTGCCCAAGACCATAGGAAACCACTTCTTACATCAGCGTGACCTGGATGTGAGACCAGGAGTCAAAGGAGATAATTTTGGAGCTTTAAAATTTGACTGCCTCATTAGATTTCAGACTTGCATGGGTCCTGTAACCCCTTTGTTCTGGCCGATTTCTCCCATTTGGAATGGCTGTATTTATCCAATACCTGTACTAGGAAGTAACTAGCTTGCTTTTGACTTTACAGGCTCATAGGTAGAAGGGACTTGCCTTGTCTCACATGTGACTTTGGACTGTGGACTTCTGGGTTAATGCTGAAATGAGTTAAGACTTTAGGGGACTGTTGGGAAGGCATAATTGGTTTTAAAATGTGAGGACCTGCAATTTGAAGGAGACAGAAGCAAAATGATATGGTTTTGCTGTGTTCCCACCCAAATTTTATCTTGAATTGTACTACCATAATTCCATGTGTTGTGCGAGGGACCCAGCAGGAGATAATTTGAGATAATTTGAATCATGGGGGTGGTTTCCCCCATACTGTTCTCATGGTGGTGAACAAGTCTCACAAGATCTGATGGTTTTATCAGGGGTTTCTGCTTTTGCATCTTCCTCATTTTCTTTCTGCAGCCATGTAAGAAGTGCATTTTGCCTCCCACCATGATTCTGAGACCTCCCTAGCCATGTGGAACTGTAAGTGCAATTAAACCTCTTTTTCTTCCCAGTCTTGGATATGTCTTTATCAGCAGCATGAAGACAGATTAATATATGGCTGGACAACATTTCCACCCCCCTCCCACCCCCAAATTCAAGCAGAGAGTCCTGCTTAATGCCTCAAAGGAGGCATATGTCAGGGAGGAAAAAGTAGTAGCCTAGGAACCTTTCTGGCTTTTTCAAAACAAAATACTAACTATTCATAATGGGCCCAACTGGAAACCACTCAAATATACATCAAAAGTATGATAGATGAACAAAATGTGATCATACAATGGAGTGCTATGCAAACCAATGCAATGAGAACCAATAAACCTTTGAGGAGGGGATTAAGTCAGGGTCAGTGATAGGGAGGGGCATATGGAAGGCATCTGAGTACTGTTAATGTTCTGTTTGTTGATCTGGGACACAGTAATCAAGTGTATGTGTCACTTAATGAAAATTCATCAAGCTGTAAATTTAGAATATCTGCCCTTTTCTGTATGAATGTTACATTAATTTTAAAGTCTATTTTTTAAAATTTCTATTCTCATTTTGGGGAGAGAAAGACATTCATAAAGTATGTAGTGTGTTAGATGATGGTAAGTGAAATTAAAAAAAAAAAAAAAAAAGCAAGAAAAGGGAACAGTTGGTGCCAGGGAATATAGATGGGTATTGAAGGGGATTTACAATTTTAAAGGGTCATGGAAAGCTGAACCTAGAAGGTGACATTTAATTAGAAACCTGAAAAGAGGCCAGGCATGGTGGCTCATGCCTGTAATCCCAGCTCTTTGGGAGGCCAAGGTGGGCGGATCACCTGAGGTCAGGAGTTCCAGACCAGTCTGGCCAAGATGGTGAAATTCCATCTTAAAAAAAAAAAAAAAAGAAACCTGAAAAGAGTGTGAGTATGCAGCTTTCTAGAGGACCGTACACAGAATAGATAGTTCAACCTACGATTGTATACTGCAATTTATATCACAAAGAGAAAGTGGTCCACCTATCTTCTACCTCCCTTTATTTTTTCAGTGGAATTATAACAAGCTAGATTATTGTAACATTTTTTAAAATGTTGTGTCCCCTGTGTGCATATCACAGAACAAAACAAAACAACACTAAGCCCTTAGAGGAAGGGAACTGATTCTTAGGTACAGGCATAGCTAGTCTGCTGAACAAAAGTGAAAAGAAAGAGTTTACCCAGAATAGAAAGAAAATGGTCCAAGAAAGATAAAGAGCAAAGCTGAAAGAGAAATTACTCATTTTTACTCATTCACTTACTTACTCTACAGAGAAATCAAAGGTTAATCACTAATCTCTGTACTTCACATAACACACACACACACACACACACACACACACACACACACACACACACAAAATTTTCTATCAATCAAGGATCACCAGACACAAGAAAAAAGAAATTTTTTTTTTTTTTTGGAGACAGGATCTCACTCTGTCACCTAGCCTGGAGTGCATTAGCACAATCAAAGTTCACTGTAACTTTGAACTCCTGAGCTCAAATGAACTCCTCCCACCTCAGCCTCCTGAGCAGCTAGGAATACAGGTACATGTCACCATGCACAACTAATTAAAAAAAAAAAAAATTTTTTTTCAGAGATGGGGATCTCACTTTATTACGCAGGCTGGTCTCAAACTCCTAGCCTCAAGCGATCCTCCCACCTCAGCCTCCCAAAGTGCTGAGATTAGAGCCTCATTTGAGGAATATTTCTAACCAAATACTGACAAAAACGACAAACAAAACACTTCAAAAAAAACCTCAGAGAGGTAAAGTGTTAAATCCTTGGAATAAGAACAGACGCTGTTTAAAAGAGAGGGGGTAGCAGAATTGCACACTACAATGGGTGAGTTTCTTGTATATAAATGATACCTCAATAAAGACTGAGAGGCTACTGCCTAAATCTCCAGGATACAGCCTAGTGAAAATGCTGAGCTCCACAGCTGTGCTGGGCTCCAGAGCTACACTGTCCAAAAAGGGTAGCCATGAGCTTCAGATGGCTACTGAGCACTTGAAATATTGCTGATCCAAGGAAAGATGTGCTAGGAGTGTAAAGTACACACTAGATTTCAGACTCTTAATACCAAAAGCAACCTGTAAATATCTCATTAATAATTTTTATATTCAATACATTTTGAAATAATATCTTGAAATATGGTGTTATATAATATATATTATAAAAATTAATTTCATCTCTTTCTCTTTGTTAATGTGTCTTCTAGAAAATTTGAAATTTCATATGTGGCTGGCTCATGTGTGACTTGTATATCATATTTCTATTGGATACCACTATGCTAGATCATATATTCATTGTGGACAAGAGTTGTATCTAAATCATATTTGTGTCCTCTAGGGAGCCTAGAAGATCATAAACCCTCAGCAGGTATTTGCTATTTGCTGAATTTTAAATATATATATATATATATATATATATACACACACACACATATATGTTTCACAGCATTAGTGTCCAATTCTGTCATGTTAAAAGTGTGCATTTTGGAAGTTCAACCTGAGGCAAGTTGAAGAGTAAATTCAAGTAACAATGTCTCCATTTCTGTATTCTGATTATTTAATTTGGTATCCTTTATAGATTATGATTTACACTTCCCATATTTAATCAGAACACAACAATCATTTTAATCACTACCTTCAATTATTTCAATATCTGTGATCATACAGATTTCAAAAAGCAAGAAATGAAAAAAATCTTCTGCTTTACCTTCTAAAGAGCGCCCTCTAGTGATCATATTAGAATACACTGGTTCACAAACATGCATTTGCTTTATAAAACTTAAAAATAAATTTGACTATGAAATCTGTATATAACAATGTGTTAAAAGACTCTCTGGAAAATATAGTAAAAACTAAATGCAGCAGATAGCTAAAATATTGGCCTCAAATGAACCCAGTTTAATGAAAGAAAGCAGAAGAGAAAATATCCCTCAGTATCTTTTTAATATCCATAAACTTTTATTTTATAAAAGCAGGTAAACTTACAACCTAATTTTCTACCAATATTACTCCAAAGAGATCCACATAAACACTCTGACCACCAAGTTCATCAAAGCAACTAATATAGCTGAGGTATGGGCTGATTCAGGAAAATACTTAGGAGGCCTCCTACAAAATTATACAAATGTTTCAAGCAGTTTGGATTTTTACATCTAATAACAGGGGTTAAATTTACCCAGTACTCCTGAACTAGAAAAGGAGAACAATAATTCATTATATTAGGACTAGCTAGGAAATTTTTGGAAGACAAGAAAAGGTAGGCTGGGCACAGTGGCTCCTGCCTGTAATCCAAGCACTTTGGAAGGTCGATGTGGGTGGATCACTTGAGGTCAGAAGTTCGAGACCAGCCTGGCCAACATGGCAAAACCCTGTCTCTACCAAAAATACAAAAAATTAGTAGGGCATGGTGGTACGTGCCTGTAATCACAGCTACTAGGGAGGCTGAGGCAGGAGGATTGGTTGAACCTGGGAGGCAGAGGTTGCAGTGACCAAGATCGCACCATTGCACTCCAGCCTTGTCAACAGAGCAATACTCCATGTCAAAAGAAAAAAGAAAGTGGGTGATTTCTGGTACCAAAGAGAGACTGATGCCAGAAGTGAACAAGAGAAGCCCCTAGTAACAGGTTTCCTGTGAGGTATCTGTCTGAGCCAGTAAGAAGGTCAGAAATTACTCTGCAGAAATGTGGCCAATGTAAGTGAAGGGACTGGTGCAATCTTATGGAAAATCTGTATGTATGAAGTTGACAGGATGACGCAGAGTCAGAAACCAAATCAGAGGCCGATTTTTAGTGACAAGAATCTGGGACTAGAAAAAGAACTACAAAAGAGGAGCAGTTTTCTTGCTGCAGCCTTGAATAGCCAAGCCAGTGATGCCACAGCAGGCCCAAAGGCCCAGGAGGCTCCATGATAGGATGCGCACAGCCAGTAAGTCTACTCCTGTGCCTCCAACACATCCCAGTTCATGGGGACTCACCCAGGACCCACTTAGATGCTTAACGATGAAAAATGCCTAGCCTATGTAGATGGCTCTATATGGCATGCTAGTACTCATTTACTGCTTATAGCCCTTCTTTGGGGTGACTGAGAATAACGAAGGGAGAGTCTTCAAATAATACATCTTCTTACTCTGTCTGCCAGAAGGAAAGGCATAGGATCTGAATCTATATAAATTCCTATGCAATGGCCAATGTCCTGCTGAAAAAGCTGGACTGAAGGATTGTGGCTCAAAGGTTGGAGATTAAGAATGTAGATAGGCGGGGACAGATCCAAGATGGCTGATTAGGAGCAACTCAGGATTGCAGCTCCCAGTGAAAGCAGGGAGGGTGAGTGGATGCCGCATTTCCAGACGAATTTTTTTTCCTCACAGACCAGGAGATTCCCAGGCAAAGGAGCCCCATGGGTTGCCAGAGTGGCTGTTTTGGCCAGCAGCTTGTTTTGGCTGGTGCTGCAGTCCTCTGCACAAAATACACAGGTCCGGGTGCTGTTTTATTTGGCGATTGGAGCTCCTGGGATAGAGATTCACCCATTCAACTGATTTCAGGGACTGAAACAGGGAGCCAGGCCAGGAGATTCCCAGGCAAAAAAGCACCACGAATCTCAGCACGGCTGTTTCAGCCTGTGCAGTGGGTTGCTGCACGGGAAATCACACAGTTCCCGGCGCCTTTTCAACAGGCGACGGAAACACCTGGGACACAGAGTCACCCATTCAACTCAAAGAAAAGGGCTCTGAGGCCAGGAGCCAGATGATCAAGCTCAGCTGGTCCCACCCCCACAAAAAAACAGCAATCTGAAACACTCTGGATAGAGATCCACAGCAAGCGCAGCTGAACCTGGGATGGTCTAGCTCTGTGGGGGAGAGGCGTCCACCATTACGGAGGCAGTCCACCACTACGGAGGTTGTCCGCCATTACTGAGGCAGCCCGCCATTGCCAAGGCAGCCCACCATTACAGAGAGAGTCTGCCATTATAGAGGTGGGCCGCCATTGTTGTGGCAGTTCTAACTATACCCATATAAACAGGACTGCAGGGAAATTCACATGGCAGCTGGGCAGAGCCCACAGCTGCTCAGCAAACCCTCTGCAGGCAGACAGTGACTAGGCTGCCTCCTGGCTGGGCAGGGAAAACCTGAAAAAAGGCAGTAGCACAACAGAAACTCATAAATAAAGCCCTAAATCTCCAGGACAGAGCACCTGGGAGAAAAAAAGGGGTTTACGAGTTCTGCTGCAGTAGACTTAAACGTACCTGCCCAGCAGCTCTGAATGAACAATGGAGCTCACAGCTCAGCACTTGAGCTCCTATAAAGGACAGACTGTCTCCTCAAGCAGCTCCCTGACCCCCATATATCCAAAGAGTCACATTATAAAGGAGAGCTCAGACTGACATCTGGCGGGTATCCTTCTGGGACAAAGATAGCAGAAGAAGAAACTGGCAGCAACACTTACTGTTCTGCAGCCCCTGCAGGTGATCCCCAGGCAAGCAGGACCTCAAGTGGACCTCAGCAGTCCTACAGCAGAGGGGCCTGAATGTTAGAAGGAAAACTAAGAAACAGAAAAACTTCATCGACAACCTGGACATCCACTCAAGAGACTCAATCTGAAAGTCAACAACTACAAAGATGACAGGTGGATAAATCCATAAATATGGGAAGAAACCAGCATAAAAAGGATGAAAACACCCGAAACCAGAACCACTCTCCTCCTACAAGGGATCACAACTCCTCACCAGCAAGGGAACAAGGCTGGATGGAGAATGAGTGTGATGAATTGACAGAATCCAGGCTTCAGAAGGTGGGTAATAAGAAATTTCTGTAAGCTAAAAGAATATGTTCTAACCCAATGCAAAAAAACTAAGAACCTTGAAAAAATATTTGACGAAATGTTAACGAGAATGGACAACTTAGAGAGGAATATAAGTGAATTGATGGAGCTGAAAAACACAACACGAGAACTTCGTGAAGCATGCACAAGTTTCAACAGCCAAATTGACCAAGCAGAAGAAAGGATATCAGAGGTCAAAGATCAACTCAATGAAATAAAACAAGAATGCAAGATTAGAGAAAAAAGCGTAACAAGGAATGAACAAAGTCTTCAAGAAATATGGGACTATGTGAAAAGACCTAAACTACGTTTGATAGGTGTACCTGAATGTGAAGTAGAGAATGAATCCAAGCTGGAAAATACTCTTCAGGATATTATCCAGGAAAACTTCCCCAACCTAGCAAGGCAGGCCAATATTCAAGTCCAGGAAATACAGAGAACACCACAGTGATATTCCTCAAGAAGAGCAACCCCAAGGCACATAATCGTCAGATTCACCGAAGTTGAAATGAAGGAGAAAATACTAAGGGCAGCCAGA
This sequence comes from Plecturocebus donacophilus, assembly GCA_004027715.1. Taxonomy (NCBI): domain Eukaryota; kingdom Metazoa; phylum Chordata; class Mammalia; order Primates; family Pitheciidae; genus Plecturocebus; species Plecturocebus donacophilus. The sequence continues at coordinate 22,099 of PVKP010008635.1, read as the reverse complement.
GAGAAAGGTCGGATTACCCACAAAAGGAAGCCCAACAGACTCACAGCAGAAACCCTGCAAGCCAGAAGAGAGGGGGTGCCCATATTCAACATCCTTAAAGAAAAGAACTTTCAACTCAGAATTTCATATCCAGCCAAACTAAGCTTCATAAGTGAAGAAAAAATAAAATCCTTTATGAACAAATAAGTATTCAGAGATTTCATCACCACTGGGCCTGCTTTACAAGAGCTCCTGAAAGAGGCACTAAACATAGAAAGAAACAACCAGTACCAGTCACTCCAAAAACATACCAAATGGTAAAGAGCATCAACACAATGAAGAAACTGCATCAACTAACGGGCAAAACAGCCAGCTAGCTTCAAAATGGCAGGATCAAATTCACACATAACAGTATTAACCCTAAATGAAAATGGGCTAAATGCCCCAATCAAAAGACACAGACTGGCAAATTGGATAAAAAGTCAAAACCCATCGGTGTGCTTTATCCACGAAACCCATATCACATGCAAGGATACACAAAGGCTCAAAATAAAGGGATGCAGGAAGATTTACCAAGCAAATGGAGAGCAAAAAAAAAAGCAGGAGTTGCAGTTCTCATCTCTGATAAAATAGACTTCGAACCTACAAAGATCAAAAGAGAAAAGAAGGACATTACATAATGGTAAAAGGATCAATGCAACAAGAGCTAATGATCCTAAATATATACACACCCAATACAGGAGCACCCAGATACATAAAGCAAGTTCTCAATGACTTACAAAGACTTCAAACTATACTACAAGGCTACAGTAATCAAAACAGCATGGTAATCTTACCAAAACAGAGATATAGACCAATGGAACAGAACAGAGGCCTTGGAGGCAACACAACATATCTACAACCATCCGATCTTTGACAAACCTGACAAAAACAAGCAATGGGGAACCAATTCCCTGTTTAATAAACAGTGTTGGGAAAACTGGCTAGCCATGTGCAGAAAGCAGAAACTAGACCCCCCTTCCTAACACCTGACACTAAAATTAACTCCAGATGCATTAAAGACTTAAACATAAGACCTAATACCACAAAAACCCTAGAAGAAAATCTAGGCAATACCATTCAGGACATAGGCGTAGGCAAGGACTTCTTGACCAAAACACCAAAAGCATTGGCAACAAAAGCCAAAATAGACAAATGGAACCTAATCAAACTCCACAGCTTCTGCACAGCAAAAGAAACAGTCATTAGAGTGAATCGGCAACCCACAGAATGGGAAAAAATTTTTGCAGTCTACCCATCTGACAAAGGGCTGATATCCAGAATCTACAAAGAACTAAAACAGATTTACAAGAAAAAAATAAATAAGCCCATTCAAAAATGGGCAAAGGATATGAACAGACACTTTACAAAAGAAGACATACATGAGGCCAACAAACATATGAAAAAATGCTCATCATCACTGGTCATTAGAGAAACGCAAATCAAAACCACATTGAGATACCATCTCACGCCAGTTAGAATGGCGATCATTAAAAAATCTGGAGACAACAGATGCTGGAGAGGATGTGGAGAAATAGGAACACTTTTACACTGTTGGTGGGAGTGTAAACTAGTTCAACCATTGTGGAAGACAGTGTGGTGATTCCTCAGGGACCTAGAAATAGAAATTCCATTTGACCTAGCAATCTCATTACTGGGTATATATCCAAAGGATTATAAATCGTTCTACTATAAGGACACATGCACATGAATGTTCACTGCAGCACAGTTTACAAGAGCAAAGACCTGGAACCAACCCAAATGCCCATCGATGATAGACTGGACAGGGAAAATGAGGCACATATACACCATGGAATACTATGCAGCCATAAAAAACGATGAGTTCATGTCCTTTGTAGGGACATGGATGAACCTGGAAACCATCATTCTCAGCAAACTGACTCAAGAACAGAAAATCAAGCACCGCATGTTCCCACTCATAGACGGGTGTTGAACAATGAGAACACATGGACACAGGGAGGGGAGCATCACACACTGACTGGGGTCTGTTGCGGGGAAATAGGGGAGGAACAGTTGTGGGTGGAGAATTGGGGAGCGATAGCATGGGGAGAAATGCCCGATATAGGTGAAGGGGAGGAAGGCAGCAAATCACACTGCCATGTGTACACCTATGCAACAATCTTGCATGTTCTTCACATGTACCCCCAAACCTAAAATGCAATAAAAAATAAAAAAAAGAACCAAAGGACGTAACAAATAGATGAAAACTTAGCCTGATGAAAGAGGACAAGACTTTGGAACCAAAAATGACACCATTATTAAAACTTTAAGTATGTAGTAACTGATTAATATATTATTTGGATTTTTTTAAAGGTAGCAAGAAAGATAGGCCGGGTGTGATGGCTCATGCCTGTAATCCCAACACTTCGGGAGGCTAAGGCAGATAGATCACCTGAGGTCAGGAGCTCCAGTCTAACCGATATGTGAAACCCTGTCTCTACTAAAACTACAAAAATTAGCTGGGCGTGGTGGTCGGTGCCTGTAATCCCACCTGCTCGGGATGCTGAAGCAGGAGAATCACTTGAACCAGGGAGGCGGAGGCTGCAGTAAGGCGACTACACCATTGCACTCCAGCCTGGGCAATAAGAGTCTCAAAAAAAAAGAGAGAGAGAGAGAGAAAGGGGTGGGAGGAGAATCAATCATAAAGGTGGGTACACCTCTTCTTTCTCTTCCCTTTCCTAAATAGTTCTAAAGTTATTAGTGGGGCTAAGTGAGGTAGGTATCTATGCCTGGGTGAAGATAGACAGTGGGGGTTGCTGGCAGCACTGAGACTCAGCAAGGTGAGGAGAGCATTGATGCATGGGGCAGCCCAACTTAGGGTGTCATGGACCAAGCAGAGGAAGGAAAGTATAAGAATGGGGTCAGGCTGCACGTGGTGTTGGAGCCCAATATGTATAAGGAAGCAACTCCTAGAGGAAAGGGGAAGGATGTAGAGGATATTGGATGCTGGAGCCCAAACAAATGAGCAGGGCCTCTGAGGAGGATGCTCAGCAAGTGGTTTCAAAATCCAAGCATGTGATATCAGAGTCAGAGTAAGGCTGAGAGGGGGTATTAAAAGATACTGGTTACATACAGATGGGTTAAGCAAATAAGTAAATATATTAAAGATAATGGGACCTAGGTTTCTGATTTTCAGGAAATAAACAAATATGAAAAGAAGGAAACTGGAATGAACCCTGAAGAGATTAGATGAGAATGTAAGGTATCAAAATGAACTTATAATTTCAAGAGAGATAGATAAGAACTAGATATAAAAACAATATATGTGGCTGGGTACAGTGGCTCATGTCTGTAATCCCAGCACTTTGGGAGCCAAGGCAGGCAAATCACCTGAGGTCAGGAGTTCGAGACCAGGTTGGCCAACATAGTGAAACCCCATCTCTACTAAAAATACAAAATTAGCCAGGCATGGTGGCACATGCCTGTAATCCCAGCTACTTGGGAGGCTCAGGCAGGAGAATCGCTTGAACCCAGGAGGCAGAGGTTGCAGTGAGCTGAGACTGTGCCATTGCACTCCAGCATGGGCAACAAGAGTGAAACTCCAACTCAGAAAAATACGTTTGTGTGTGTGTGTAAGTAAAAGTGCATAAATCTATATATCTATTTATAGATATGTTCCCTTACTCTCTCCTGAGAGTACTGGGAGCAGCAACACCTCAATGGTAACACCACCACCTTGGGCCCAGATCTTAGCTTCTAAATATTTTTCTCCACTAAAAGGAAAAAGGATCCTCAGAGAAACTGCTGATTCTAAGACTAGAACAGAAATGAGACTGGGACATCTTAGAAAGCAGTTAAGTCCTCAAAGAATAACAGGGACATGTCAAAAGGATACAGATGTTAGCCTGAAGAGACTTCCATGAGCCAAATCTAGGACAATTTAAGTATCACAATAATTATAGGCTGGGTACAGTGGCTCATGCCTGTAATCCTAGCAGTCTGGGAGGCCGAGGCAGGCAGATTGCCTGAGCTCAGGAGTTCAAGACCAGCCTGGGCAACACAGTGAAACCCCTTATCTATTAAAACACAAAAAATTAGCTGGACGTGGTGGTGTGCACCTGTAGTCCCAGTTGCTCAGGAGGCTGAGGCAAGAGAATTGCTTTAACCCAGGGAGTGGAGGTTGCAGTGATCCAAAATCACATAACTGCACTCCAGCCTGGACAACAGAGCAAGACTCTGTCTCAAAAAAAAAATTATATATATATACATATATTATATATATATATATACACATATATAATATATATATATATTATATATATATATAATATATATATACACATATATAATATATATATATTATATATATATATAATATATATATATATAAAATAGGCTATATCCCACTGAATACAACAGAAAAGCAGGAGTCCACACTGGTTTAAAGAAATAAATGAATACAGTCATGCATGACATAACAACGTATCTGTCAATGACAGACCACATTAAACAACAGTACAAGAATATGTACCAGAAGATTAAAATAGAACTGAAAGATTCCTATCACCTAATGATGTCGCAGCCATTGTAACACTGTAACACAACTAATTACTCACTTTCATAACCTACTGTGCAATCTACTGTGCTGCCAGTTAAAGTACAGCACATACAATTATGTACAGTACATTATACTTGATAATGATAATAAATGACTATATTCCTGGTTTATGTATTTACTACACTTTTATCATTATTTTAGAGTGTATTACTTATTTTTAAAAAATGTTCACTGCAAAACAGCCTCAAGTAGGTCCTTCAGGAGGTATTTCAGAAGTAGGGCATTGTCATTAAGCAACACATGACTGTACATTAAAATCTGATAAAGAATTTACACAGTTTCAAAGTGTAAGTATCTCCAAAAAAAAAAGTATTTTTGGAGATAAGTATCTCCAAAAATACTTATCTACAAAAGAGAACAGAATAACTTACAATAAAGAATCCTCACAGGCACCCTCTTAATCAAGTAATCACAATGAGAATCATCAGTAAGGGGACCAAGAAAAATCATTTGCTACCTGATAGGATTCTATGAGAAAAACACAGCATCACCACAGCCAAGGATACATATATAACCTGAACTCAATCATAAGGAACCATTGGGGCCAGGTGCAGTTGTTCATACCTATAACCCTGGAATTTTGGGAGGTTGAGGTGGGAGCATCACTAAAGCCCAGGAGTTTGAGATTAGCCTGGACAAAATAGTGAGAATCCATGTCTACAAAAATTACAAAAAAATTAGCTGGGTGTGGTGGCATGAGCCTGTGGACCCAGCTACTTAAAAGGCTGAGGGGGAGGATCCCTTGAGCATAGAGGTTGAGGCTGTAGTGAGCCATGATTGTGCCACTGCACTCCAGCCTGGTTGACAGAGCAAGAGTGTAAAAAAAAAAAAAACAAACAAACAAAAAAAAAAACAAAAAGAACTATTGAACAAATTCAAATTGAATGGTATTCTACAAAATAACTGACATGTAGTCATCAAAAGTGCCAAAGTCAAGGTCATCAAAGTCAAGGAAAAATTGAAGAACTACTGTAGAAAAAAGAAGTCTGGAGCAACACGGCAACTAAATGCAAGGTATGATCGCGAACTGAATTATTTTGATGTAAAGCACATTATTGTAACCATTGGTGAAACTTGGATGGAATCGAGTTTCCATGGTGTCCCTGTACCAATTTCTGATTAATAAATCTGATTAATTTATTATGTTGATGGGTACACTATGGTTATTTTGAAGAACATCTTCCTTTGTAGGAAATATACACTGAAGTATTTCAGAGTGGTAAAGTATCCCATCAGCATCTAACGGTTCTGAAAGAAAAAACTGTACTGTACTTTCAACTTTTCTACAAATTGGAAATTATTTTAAAATAACAATTTTAATTTAAAATAAAGGTGAGTGAGGAATGCTAGAGAAGCCTCCATGTAGACTGCCAGCTGTTTCTTGTGACATCAACTGGAAGGGCTCAGCCTGTAGGCAAACATGCACCAAGGGAAAAAGACCCAGAGCATGTCAGAGCCCAGAGGCTTCCAAGCCAGGCTGCACCGTGAAGAGGAGTAAAACTGTGGAGGGAAAAGTGAAGCTCCTGTGAAGGAGACAAAAGACAGGGAGACTAAGGAGCCAATGTGGTACATTGGTTATGCGTGACATTTACAATGTGAGATATTTAGAAGTGTTTGGACTCAGATAAACTACAGGTGTCTAACTTGCAGATGACTCATCTGGCCTCCATGACAACAAAAGTGAAGAATTTTAAAGATAATCATGAATATGAGTGCTGGGTGCAGTGACTCATGCCTGGAATTCCAGCACTTTGAGAGGCCAGGAGTTAGAGACCAGCCTGGCCAACATGGCAAAACCCTGTCTCTACTAAAAATACAAAATTTAGCCGGGCATTGTGACAGGTGCCTGTAATCCCAGCTACTCAGGAGATTAAGGTAGGAGAACTGCTTGAACCCAGGAGGCAGAGGTTGCAATGAGCCAAGATCATGCCATTGCACTCCAGCCCATGTGACAGAGTAAGACTGTCTCAAAACAAAACAAAAAGAAAAAAGAATATGAGCGTGATAAATACGATAGAGTTATATTTAATAAAGTGTACTCTGAATGGAGCATGGTGTATGAAGGAAAGCAGTGAGTATCAAGCCAGAAATGTGCAGTGGCACTCATGGTAGAAGGCCTAGGATATTAGGTTTAGGTGTCTCTATTTCATTTGCTAGGCAATGGAAAGACACTGAAGAATTTGAAAGCAATATCCTAGTATATGGGATAGATTAGGAGAGATTAGGGGCAGGAAGACCAGTTGAGAAATTAATAAGATTATAAGTGTTAAAATAAAGGGAGAAGTAGGAAGCAAAGAGAGATTAAGGCAATACAAAGTTAATGGGATTTACTAACTAAATGTACATAAAAGAAAGAACAGATGAAGATTATTAAGAGCCTTGAAGAGAAATCGTACTCTGTTAGAAGGAAGACATGGAGTTAGTAATCTGTGCCTCAGTGAAAATATACAATAGGCAATTGAAAATGCAAACCTGGAAGTTAAGAGAGGTCAGAAGGGAGAAAGATGTGACTTTCATTTACACAAGCTTATTGAAACACACAGCATAAGAAAAGAAGACTGCTGTAAATGGAATCTTGAAAAACGCCTCTTAGGAAAAGAGAGAGTGAAACAAAAAATATTCCAATGGGTCAGAGAAAATGTCTTCTGCTAGTTATTTTCCATTTGTCACTCCCCTTCCACTTTCCCTGCTGTTTGCCCTAGTCTTCTGGTTGGGTTCAGCTAACCAAAGATCCCAACAGGGGATCAACAGGGTGGTAGAAGAATAGGCACAGAGCATTTTCCCCAGGCTCTCAATGCACAGATTGGCCATGTCTCTCTACTGAAGGCCACCGCCTTTCCACATGGCTACCTCCCCAGGTTTTCGGGCTGTTGCTTCCCTTGCCCCTTCATGCCCAAGGATGGTCATGGCTCCCTTCTGCTGCTTGCTCCAGGCTATTGTGCTATCCTTTGTTACCAGTAAATCACTCTTTATTATTATCCTGCCTACCTTTGTAAATAGTCTTTTATTGAATTCTCTTCAGTTGCCAATTTGAATGCATGAACAGGGCCAGGCACGGTGGCCCTATAATCCATTCACGTCTGTAATCTTAGCACTTTGGAAGGTCAGGGTGGGCAAATCCCCTGAGTTCAGGAGTTTGAGACCAGCCTGGGCAACACGGCAAAACTCCGTCTCTATTAAAAATGCAAAACATTAGCTGGGCCTGGTGGTGCACGCCTGTAGTCCCAGCTACACGGAGGCTGAGACATGAGAATCACTTGAACCTGGGAGCTGGAGGCTTGCAGTGAGCCAAGATCATGCCACTGCACTCAGCCTGGGAAACAGAGCAAGACTGTCTCCAAATAAATAAATAAATAAAAATAAAAATAAACAATGAATGTATGATCTGTTTCCTGCTAGGAACCTCATTTGAACATAGTGCCCTACCTTTGACAGTCATAATAATCTCCATAATACATATCAAAGCATTTAATTTCTCCCACTATCATTAAAGTTCTAGTCAACAGCCTTTTCTAGAATGTAATTGGTCCATTCTATCTTTGATCTCTTCTGTTGTCTTTCAAGATGCTGTATTCCAAGACATCAGAAGTGGAAGACATCCTCAACAAATCCTGTGGAAGCTGGTGCCTCCTGGGAAAAGGAAATTTGAGGACATCAAAAAACTTCACACCTGCAGTTCAGGAAGCAACTTGTTTCTCATCTGGTAAGAAAGACACTGTTCCACATACACTGGCCCAGCCTTCCTGAACTATGGTTCTTCTCTGAAAATGTCATGTTAAGTCTCCATGTTTTACCAAAGGATATGAGGCTGGTCCATGGAATGACTCAGCCAAGCTCAGCTGAGCAGATGAGAGTGAGGATGGTAAAAGCCCCACTGACCAGGCACAGGAGACAGAAACTAAGGAGAGAAGTGAGAAATGAAAACTAGAAGCCAAAGGAGCACTCTGGAAATGTTACTGGGGTTACAAATTGTATCCCCTGTAAGATATAACAGTGTAGAAAGAAATTCCTTTTCAATTTTTATTTATTTTGGTAGGTATGGCCTGTGCTTCTTTAAAAATACCACCACTCAGGCCAGGCACTGTGGCTCATGCCTGTATTCCTAGTACTTTAGAAGGCTGAGGCGGACGGATCACGAGATCAGGAGATGGAGACCATCCTGGCTACCACGGTGAAACCCCATCTCTACTAAAAATACAAAAAATCAGCTGGGCATCGTGGCACGTGCCTCTAGTCCCAGCTACTAGGGAGGCTGAGGCAGGAGAACAGCTTGAACCCGGGACTCAGAAATTGCAGTGAGTCAACATCGCGCCACTGCACTCCAGCCTGGGCGACATGGTGAGACTCCATCTCAAAAAAAATAAATTAATTAAAAATGCCACCACTCTGGGACTGATCTGCCTGATCCCAGCACAAATGAGATTACATTTACAAGGCAGAAGCTCTGTGGGTGCCTTTCTTCCTTCCCACCCTCTCTCACCTGAATGTAGCTCTCCAGCAAGACTTGCCTCCACATCAGAGGAGTGCCAATAAACAGGAAGCATTCTTCCCAAAGAAACATACCACAAATCAATTTATTGAAACCCAAAACATCTGCATGTTTTGCAATACAGTCACATTTTTGCAAGAGTAGTTTAGAATATGATGCCTACACCTTACTTATTCAGTGGGTTCAAATTAGATTGTTACATGGAAAGAAAATTATGAATGCATCAGGGACACAGAATCAGAAAGTTAAAACAGGGCCCTTGGAGAACAGAGTCTGGACATTTATAATGGTCCTCAGAATATATGACATTACATAAGCAAATGAAAAATTAGTTGGTAACCAAAGTGGGTAATTAATTATAACTATCATTATCTCAGATTCCAAATTTTAATTTTCCTCATAAAAAGCCTCCCTATTCTAACTGACTTTGAAGTGGAGGCTAAAACTAATCTTTTAAAATGAATATATAGTATTTGGAAAGACCTATATAATTGGAAATGAAAATTAAAATAACGATGTCATTTAACACTCACCAAACTAGCAAAAATGTTGAAGTTGAGTAACATCAAGACTAGTGAAGATGTTGAGAAACAGGAGATTGCATGTATTACTGGTGAGGTATATAACAGTATAATTATGTGGTAAACTGAATCATTATTCATAATTCTTCACATCCTCCCTGTACTAGAATTCTAATCCACATTGGTGCCAGATAAGTTTGCAATACCATTCACTAGAATAAACAGAATATATTCCCCTAACTCATGGATGTTGGGCTTGGCCTTGTGACATGCTGGGGTCCATAAAATGAGTGCAAAAATGACAGCAAGTCAGTTCTATGCATGGCCCATATGAGGTTTTACATATTTCCACTTGGCTTCTTTTGCTTCTGCTGCTTTCCATGGGAAAAACATGTCATAAGTAGCTGTTAGTCCAAGAGAATAAGACACATGGAGCAGACCTGAAAGCAACCTCAATCTGACCTGCAGACTGGAGCCCAGAGCCCCGAAGTCCAGAACCCTGCCCAGTTAATTTTTGTTGTAACCTACCCACAGGTTGATAGAGAAAATAAATACATATTATATTAAGCCACTAAGTTTTGAACTTGGGGGTCTTTTGTTTTTTGTTTTGTTTTGTTTTGAGAAAGAGTCTTGCTCTGTCACCCAGACTGAAGTACAGTGGCACAGTCTTGGCTCATTGCAACTTGTGCCTCCTGGGTTCAAGCAATTCTCCACCTCAGCTTCCCAAGTAACTGGGACCACAGGTGCCCATCACCATGCCCAGCTAATTGTTTTTGTATGTTTTAGTAGAGACAGGGTTTCACCATGTTGGCCAGGCTGGTCTCAAACTCCTGACCTCAGGTGATCCACCTGCCTCAGCCTCCCAAAGTGTTGGGATTACAGGTGTGAGCCACCACGCCCAGCCTTGTTTGTTTTAATGTAGCATCACTACAGCAATCTCTGAGACAACCATTCTGTAAAGGCGTCTAGCAATACACAATAAAGTTGAAGATGTTTATATGGCCCAGCAAAGGGCAATTCCAAGTAAGTGTCCTAAAGCAGTGGTTCTCAAACCAACCCGATCTAACATTTCCTTTTAAAAGGAAATTATTTGAAATACCCTTTTTCTATTCTGTAACAAATGTAATGGATAATCTATCTACCACAAATAAATTTCAACAACAAAAAAAAAGCTGGGCGTGGTGGCTCATGCCTGTAATCCCAGCACTTTAGGAGGCCAAGACGGGCAGATCACCTGAGGTCAGGAGTTTAAGACCAGCCTGGCCAACATATGAAACCCTGTCTCTACTAAAAATTCAAAAATTAGCCAAGTGTTGAAGCAGGGACCTGTAATCTCAGCTACTCAGGAGGCTGAGGCAGGAGAAGCACTTGAACCCGAGAGGTGGAGCTGCAGTGAGCCAAGATCATGCCACTGTACTCTAGCCTGGGAGACAGGGCAAGACTCCATCTCAGAAAAAAAATTGTTTTTAAAACAAGCCCATAATATCTGATATAGTTTGCTGTGTCCCCACCCAAATCTTATCTTGAACAGCTCCCATAATCCTCACATGTCATGCGAGGGACTCGGTGGGAGGTAATTGAATCATGGGGGTGGGTTTTTCCCATGCTGTTGTGACAGTGAATAAGTCTCACAAGATCTGATGGTTTTATAAAAGGCAGTTCCCCCGCACACGCTCTTTTGCCTGCCACCATGTAAGACATGCCTTTGCTCCTCCTTTACCTTCTGCCATGATTATGAGACCTCCCTAGACATGTGGCACTGTGAGTCCATTAAACCTCTTTTTCTTTATAAATTACCCAGTCTCAGGTATTTCTTCATAGCAGTATGAAAATGCACTAACAAAATATCCTAACTAAAATATGAAAAAGAAATATATAAAATATTATTTATGATCAGGCCAGAACTGAGATGAGGCAACCAAGGTGCTTAGGGTGCAAAAGTTAAGAAGGCAAAGTTGTGAAAGTGCTAACCCTGCACTTGCAGGACTCTTTCATTTGTGAGTATCTCCTCAAATTTTGCACCTAAGCAACCTCACTTGCCTCACCTTAGTCCTGGCTCTATTTACCATAATATAATTATATTAAAAATGCAAATTTTTTCATGACTTTGGTAGAGGATTTAATGAAGCAAACAGACACTTGCACCCCTATATACAGCATCATCATGAATGCAAAACCTACAAATGCAGGATGATACAAGTGTGTTACTTTGTTCAGTTACTTGAAAAGTTCTGAACAAAGTAAAATTTTCCCTCAATGTACACGGTAGTCTAAGTTCCTAAAATAAAAAAAGCAAGCAAGCATATACTAAAACCATATCAAAAATACTTTGGTTTTACATGCAAAATGAAGGTTCTAGAGTCAGATCATCATACAAAGAATTTTTAAGTACAAGAATACCTAAGGGGGATATCTAAAAATTATATGGGAGAAAGGCTGACACACACATCACAGGTCATCATACCTCTCTCAATGTCAATAAGACTCTCCTAATCAATAATTGAAAATGTCCCTCCTGTTGGCATTTCTTGAAGAAAAAAGAAATATTTAAAAATTTAAAAAATAAAATGTCCCCCACAAATTTCCAAACGTTCCTTAGTTGATCCCATTACTATTGATAACACTTTCCCTTGAGAAATCAAATACATATTTACAGAGGTCCATGCAGCATTAATTTATCTATTTGTGATAAAATGGATATGCCATGGTATACTCATGTGATGAAATACTATATAACAATTAAATTAACTATATCTACAGCCTGGGAAGATCTCATAAACATAATATTTGATAATAGAAACATGCTGCAGAAGGGTATGGGCAGTAGTCTATCATGTAAAATTTTAAAACTCATAAAGTAACTATATATTGTTTGTGAACACATTAAATACATGGGAATGATAGCAAGTTCGGGACAGTGGTTATCAAAAAGAAGGAATGATGGGAAAGGGATGTAGGAGTAGCTTTACCCATCTAGGTAATAGTTTATTTTTAAAAACAAGAGAGGCCAGGAGCAGTGCTCGCACCTATGATCCCAACACTTTGGGTGGCCAAGGCAGTAGCATTACTTGAGCTCAGGAGTTCGAGATCAGCCTGGGCAACCTGGGGAGACTCCATTTCTACAAAAAATTAAAAAGTAGTCTGATGTAGTGCCGCACACCTGTAGTCCCAGCTATTCAGGAGGCTGAGATGAAAGGATCACTTGAGCCTGGGAGGTCAAGGCTGCAATAAGCCATGATTGTGCCACTGCACTCCAGCCTGGGTGACATCACAAGAAAATACTGATCTTTGTAGCCTTCCTCCCAAAAACTCATAATCCCAGAAAATCATAAGAATATCAAATAAATCTCAATTAACTGATAGTCTTAATCAATCAATCAATAAAGAGAGAGAGAGAGATGGGATGAGAAATATACAAGACGAGCCTAGAATGTCTTGTAGTGCTGAAAGTAAGGAAATTCTCAAAAAGAAAAATCCACTATCATGGGAGTACGTCAAAGGAACACAGAAGTCAACCAGCAGAGCTCTCAATGGGCCGAAACTGGAATAATTTGAACAGTGAAATAAAGCAGTATTGGATTATAACCTGTATAAAATAAATATCCATGTGTCCATACTGACAAACGAATGAATAAGTGAATATACAAATGGGAGAGAAGAGACAAATCTCCCATGCAGAAGAATTTAAAATAATTGATATGGAACTCTACCCTTCCTTGAGGTGGGTGAAAGAGTGAATATACAAACAGGTAATGGCCAGACCATATATAAAAATAGAATTCTGACTCACAAACTGCAACCACCAGTCCAGAAAGCCAAACCACAATGCTGTGGACTGAATATTTGTGTTATCCGAAAATTCATACATTGAAGCCTAGTCCCCAGAGTGACGGTATCTGGAGGTGGGGCTTTGGGGAGGTAATTAGGTCATGATAGTGGAGTGCTCTATAAATGAGATTACTGCCCTTTTAAGAAGAGACATGAGAAAGCTTCTTTCCTCTTTCTGCTCTCCTCCATGTGAGGACACAAGGAGAAGAAGGCCATCTGCAAACCAGGAAGCAAGCCTTCCAGACACAGGATCTTCCATCCCCTTAATCTTGCACTTTCCAGCCTCCAGAACTGTTGAATAATAAATGTTTGTTGTTGAAGTCACCCAGCCTATGGTATACTTATTAGAGTAGCCTGAACTGACTAAGCGCAAAACTTACATAACAATTGGACCAACAGTCAGGACTTGACCAGTAACTAACAGCTTCCCTAATTTCTGTACCCACTTTTAAGTTAAGACTGGCTGGAGAAAGCAAAACATGTACCACTAATCAATAACACAGGGTGCTCCACTCTCTCCATGTCAGCAGCCTCCAAACAGGGCCTAACTGAAGGTTCCCCTTTTTTCTACGGTACAGCTTTCCTACTCCTCTGATTGCCTCCGAGTCTGCCAAACACAAGTGATGACGGCTGACTCATTCGTTATAGGAGGCTTTGAATAAATAGCCTTTACTTGTTCTCATTTAGATAGTCCTCATTTATTTCCACAAGAGGAAACAAAACTTCATTCCTTAAGTGTGGCCTGTGCAAAGATAACTCCTCCCAAGAGCACAGTCTGAGAGGAGGAAGTAAAGGGTAACTTTACAATGAGGAAAACTGATCAATACTATCTCTGCCAGGAGATCAAGGTCAGTATCAACAGTGATAAGCAAGTTGATACTATGTCGTGACAAAAATGGCACTTGAACTTTGTAGTCTTCCTCCCAAAAACTCATAATCCCAGAAAATCATAAGCATATCAAACAAATCTCAAGTGATAATCTAAAAATTATTAAACAGTACTCCACAAAACTGGAAAGTCTGAAAAACTGCCACATCCAAGAGGACTGTACGATTCTTAAATATAATGTGGTATCCTGGATGGGATCCAGGGATAGTAAAAAAAAAAAAAAAAAAAAAAAAAAAAAAAAAAAAAAAAAAAAAAAAAAAAAAAAAAAAAAAAAAAAAAAAAAAAATTAAATTATATACATGCTAAGAAAATATGAATAAAGTATGAACTTCAATTAATAGTGTATCCATATTAGTTCATTAATTGTAATAAATATAATATACTAATGCAAGATGCTAATAAGGGTGTCAGTTATATGAGAACTCTCTATACAAGCTTCATAATTTTTCTGTGAATCTAAAAGAGTTCTAAAAAAAATAGAGTTTATTTGAAAAAGAGATAGAAAGCAATATGAGCACTTATGGCAAAATGTTAACAAACATTAAATATGGATGATGGGTCACCCCACTATTACTATTTATCATGTTATTTCCTATCTTTTTCCATAAGGTAAAATATATTAGAATTTCCATTATTGTTAATCCTTCAAAATGAACTTCAATTTAACCCCAACAGATTCTAGCTTTTCTCTCTTTTTCACCCTCCCATCTGTCACACTGGCAGTTTTCTGAAGGGACCAAGCAGATGCACATTCTCACATTCACCAAGCAGCCTAGGAATTCCTAAAGTTATTCCAATAACTACCACTGTGATTTGAAAGCTTTCTCTCATCCCCTTGTTTTGGTATTTATTTCTCCTTTGTGCTCTACACATTTTACTTTGGATTAGAGTTGGTTTTGTGCCTGTTTTTCTTTCCCTGAGTGCTCAATATCTCAAGATACTGAAGACAGGGACCATGTCTTGGTCATCATTCCATTCCTCTACACCCGCACCAGGCACTGTGACTTGCTAATAGTACGACTCAATGAATTTAGTATGTGATTGTAAGAGCAAAGAGGTTCAACATAAAGTCCTTTTCTAAGTCAGGCTTGGTGGTGCACACCTGTAATCTAAGTACTCAGGAGGTTGAGACAGAAAGATTGCTTGAGCCCAGGAGTTCCAGTCCAGCACAGGCAACAAAGTAAGACCCTGTCTCAAGAATAAGAAAGAAGAAAGAGGAAGGAAGGAGGAGGAGGCGGAGAAAGAGAATTTGTAAAAAAAAGGAAAAAAAATGACATTAGAAAAAAATTTTAAGTCCTTTTCCACCTTTTCGATAGTGCAACGAAACATTAAGAACAAAATCTGAGAAATGATTAATGAAATTTGCCTTTGAAATTACCAATGAGATTTTAAAAGTTCCAGGAAAATTATAAAAGCAGGTAACAACACAAAGAGTTAAGGAGTAAAGTTAAGAAACAGACAATATAAGGTTATTCATTTAGATCAGGAGTGGAGTTTCTCATGCTGCTATCATATTTCACCTCGAAATTGAATGGAAACAAAAACATGCAGAGGACATATATGTAGCTACGAAAACGGAGAACAGATGCATTCAGTCTAAAAACTGACTTAAGAGAAAAAGATGATTGAGTTAGACACCAAGAATTACAAAAATAAAGTCGATATTATAGTAGGAGCCACAACAGTAACTACAGCTAAATATCTAAAATGTATTGAGCACTAGAAAGTGCTAACACTGGTTAAGGCTTTTTTCACAGTACCTCATTTAATCCTAACACTCCCATGAGGTACTCATCATTATTATGCTCAGTTATAAACATGGTAACTAGTGACAAGATCACAGAACTGGTAAATGACTACTGACCGTTTTTGCTAGAATGTGGTAAGGGTGCCATCATTTTTTACTGCAGGTCAGTAACTCAAGACTGGAAAGGCTGGATATAATTAGAAGAAAGGTCCACCGGGACTGGACCAGCTAGACCTACCTCTGGGACGCTGACCTGCAAAGGCTGCCTGACCAAATTCACTCCTTAATGTCCACAACAATAGGAACTGGTAAGACAGGAAGAGGGGACAGTGGTCCTAAGCACCAGGAGCCAGAAGTGAGAGTAGTGTAACTGGAGCACTCACAGGCAGGAGTGGTCATTAATGGCCACCACTGCAGGTATGTGAGCCCTACTGAACTCTTCAGGGGAATGGGGTTTTCCAGAACAGGCTCAGAATTATTACCTATTCATACCAATATATCCTTCATCCTACACATCCAGGAGAATATCACTTGAGAAACCCAGGTTTATATGTTACTTTGTAATTGGTGGCCAAAATAAAAAAAAAAAAAAAAAAAGTAGGAATGATAGAAACCCACAAACAGCAAATTGAATCCTTTGATATTTTGTAACAGTTTTATCACATACATCAAGGGGTTTGATTTTCTAACCTCCATTTTATTTCTAAAAGTAACAAGTGATAAATTTTTTATTGATCTGAAAATTTTACATCCTATTTTAGATAATTTACTACACATCCTATGGTAAATAAACTAGGACAGAGAATCACAGGCAAACCACATTGTGCTCCAAGAAGCAATAGTTATTTGTTCTCCAGTGCCTCTAAAAAAAAAAATGGTGAAAGCAATGTGCCAGGGCTAGAAGGGAACTGCTTTCAATTAAATGCAAGGTGAAAATAATGTCATTTCACAAACACAGCTGGGCTTCCTGCCGAGGAGGGTATGTGAACTTTGTTTAAACTACTTAAAATCTCCAGTAAGTAAATCAATTTGAAAGGATTGACACTGCCTGTCTAGCTGCCACATTTTAATCTTCTGGGTAACTAGTCAATACTAAAAAGAAATTTCCATAAAGCCAAGTGTCAATAGCATTTACTTATGAACATCATGTTTTTAATGAAATGCAACATATATTATCAGCTGGGCGCAGTGGCTCACGCCTGTAATACTAGCACTTTGGGAGGCCAATGTGGGTGGATCACCTGAGGTCAAGAGTTTGAGACCAGCCTGGCCAACATGGTGAAAACTTCATCTCTACTAAAAATACAAAAATTAGCCAGGTGTGGTGGTGTGTGCCTGTAGTCCCAGCTATTCGGGAGGCTGAAGCCCGAGAATTGCTTCAACCTGGGAGGTGGAGGTTGCAGTGAGTGGAGATCTACTGCACTACAGCCCTGGCAACAGAGGAATACTCCTATCTCAAAAAAAAAAAAAAAAAGCAACATATATTATGGAAATAATAAATGACTGCAACAAATAAGTGTAATCCACTAAAAAAGATACTGTCTTAATGTCTACATGTTTTTGCATCTTCTTTTGTTTTTACAGGTGTTACAAACAGAAGAAAACATGTTAAAATGGACCTTAAATTTTACTTCTAAGTCATGTTTATTTCTAGAAAGTGAGCTGGGCATGAACTAACAGCTAGCTGAACCAATGTGCCATGTTCAAGACATGATAGGGGAAAATCTCTTGCCTGTGACCACCACTACACAACTACATTTCCCTGCTAGATCCATCCTGCTAATCACTGCACTTATAAATATTATTTAAGTTTTCTCTCTTTAGACTGAGCAATAATAAATCTTTGTTTTCTCTTAGCAGCTGACCACATTTCATGCAAACTTTGAATTTAGGTCCTCTCTAACCCCAACAATGACGTGTTGTTTGTCTTATCTTTCTCAAATATCTTACTTTTCTTCATCACATTTATTCTTATGGTTAAAACTAAAAAGATTCATTCAAGAATCATAGTTCCTTTAACTGTCCTTTAAAAGCTACCAGAAATTATTACACTATTTTCTACAGACAAGCAATTTAAAAAAAAAAAAAAAGACAGTGTAAAAAACAAATATTTCAGGCCGGGCGTGGTGGCTCACACCTGTAATACCAGCACGTTGGAAGGCCAAGGTGGGCAGATCACTTGAGGTCAGGAATTCGAGACCAGCCTGGCCAACATGGTGAAACCCCATCTTAAAAAAAAAAAAAAAAAAAAAAAAAAACCATTTATAGGAATACTTTTTAAATTTTTATTATACTTGAAGTTCTGGGATACATGTGCAGAACGTGCAGGTTTGTCACATAGCTATATGTGTGCTATGGTGGTTTGCTGCACCCATCAATGCGTCATCTAGGTTTTAAGCCCCTCTTACATCAGGTATTTGTCCTAATGCTCTCCCTCCCCTTGCTCCCCACCCTCCTGATAGGCCTTAGTGTGTGATGTTTCCCATGTGTCCATGGAATACTTTTTAGCCTAAATTAAGTCTGCATATCTTTACTCTAATTTAATTGATGTCATGTTGCCAATCACTTCTGTGCTTTCCCTCCAAAAACGAAATTTGATTGTTCAGATAATGTAAAAGAAAGAAAAGGTTTTATCTTAGGTAATAACTTTTATTGATTATATTTGCTATAAGATTTTTAAGATTACATTTTCAGCCTTTTATTGAATGATAATGCATATACAATTTCCAGTTTAGGGAAAGAATGATTGGGCAGCAAATTTCTAATATTTCAAAATTGTAATTTAGCCTCTCATGCTTCATCTCTCAAATGTAAGGGTACAATTTAAAATACTTTCCATAAAATGCCTTATGAAAACAGCCAAATATTATATTTCCGCAACATAACTAAGCTAAGACAAAAATTCTCTCTAAATCATGCCAACTCTGAGCCTGAAATGAGAAAAGTATAATTTGTTTTATTTTGCTTTAAATAAAAGATACCAATGATAGAGGATAGGAAGTCTACACACACAACATACACACGCTCCCAAACCCAAGCCCCAAGGAAAAATGCAAACCAGATCACACTAGTTCTTATTATGTAACACCATGCAAATCTAAACACAAGAGAATCAATTGAGCTGAGTGGGTGTAATAAATTGCAAAACACCCCTAGAGCATTATTTTATTAGCTCTATTAGGAATGTTCAATAAGCAGTGTCTATCAAGTAAATGAAAAGACCCAATTTGTAGGGAAGTAAATTTCATTCTCTTATTCCCAAGACCAAATCTAGAAAGTGGAAAAGTTTAACAGAACTGTAAGCATCCTACTATTACCTATTGCTAATAAAATAATACTTCAGAATGGTATTAACAACTCACCAAAATAAGACAAAACTCTAAATCAAGGACATACAATAATCCCAGATACAAGCTGCATATATGTAAAAACTACTTCCCTTTTAAAGACTATTTTATACCTCAGAGTGTTTCTACTGTTTGTGCTGTTTTTAAATGTTAATTTTTTTAATTAATAAAACAAATAGTCCTTCCTCACTGATCTAAGAGATTCCTATAAAGTCTTTTAATGCTCTACAACCTGCTCAAAATTTCTGAAAGACTGATATTTAACCACAATCTTTTATTAGATGTGGAGGTCAACTTAAGAACCAAAGTTAGGGTTCTCCACAGAGTATAAGTGTAACCAGTACACTTTGAGTCTGCTAAAATTCAGAAGGGGAAAAAATGCTTTCTCAGATAAATGCTGCTTTATTTTGCTGAGAGAATTTAGTAACTGTAATTAAACAGTGACACCACAGCCACAGCAACATAAAATACTGCTACAGCTAACTAACTGAGCCTGTCAGTTGCTTATTTTAGCACAGTAGGTAGTACAGGAATGCCTGCTACTTTTAAATGATGGGTAATAGTAACACATCAGCAACTGTCTGGCTCCACTGTTAACATGAAAAATAAGTTTTATTACAAGTTCTGTTTTCTGGAAAATCCAAAGCCCTTTACAGATATCTTTACAAGAACATCTTAAATACAATAATGATGTTGGGAGATACTATTCCACATTTACAACAAACAGTAGTGTGGTTTCAAACAATCCAATAACTCATTACCTTGCTTGGTGAGGTTCTAGAAAGAATATTCAGGATAAAAAAGATTCTATTATATAGTTTAACCTGTCATTTCACTGTGAGAACCAAGCCTGTAGAATATAGCCTTCTTAGGAAACAACCTACTACAATGCCTTGAATTTAAATAGTATTTTACAACCTACAGAGCACTTTCTCATTCATTTTACAATCTCTTATGAAGACTGCATTCTAGTCAAGGGACCAAGTCTATCATCAAGCTGGAAGGCCAAAGTCAGTAACTATCTCAAACACACAAATATTTATAGAATGCCCAAGCATCCTAATAGGAAGAGAGGAAGTCAACTATCCCTGTTTGCAGATGACATGATCCCATATCTAGAAAACCCTAGAGTCATCTAATTAAAGAGCTTCTGCACAGCAAAAGATACTTTCATCAGAGTGAACAAGCAACCGACAGAATGGGAGAAAATTTTTGGAATCTACCCATCTGACAAAGGTCTAATATCTAGAATCTACAAGGAACTTAAACAAATTTATAAGAAAAAACCAAACAATTCCATTAAAAAGTAGGCAAAGGATATCAATAGACACTTTCAAAAGAAGACATACATGTGGCCAACAATCATATGAAGAAAAGCTCAACATCACTGATCATTACAGAAATGCAAATCAAAACCACAATGAGATACCATCTCACACCAGTCAGAATGGCAATTATTAAAATGTCAAGAAACAATAGATGCTGCTGAGGCTATGGAGCAACAGCAATGCTTTTACACTCTTGGTGGGAATGTAAATTAGTTCAACCATTGTGGAACACGGTGTGGCAATTTCTCAAGGATCTAGAACCAGAAATAATACCATTTGACCCAGCAATCCCATTATTGGGTATATACCTGAAGGAATATAAATCATTCTACTATAAAGACACATGCACACATATGTTTATTATAGCAATATTTACAATAGCAGAGACATGGAACCAACCCAAATGCTCATAAATGATAGACTGGATAAAGAAAATGTGGTACATATTCACCAGAGAATATTGTGAAGCCATATAAGGGAATGAGATAATGAGATCATGTCCTTTACAGGAACATGGATGAAGATGTAAGCCATTATCCTCAGCAAACTAACACAGGAACAGAAAACCAAACAAGGCATGTTCTCACTCATAAGTGGGATTTGAACAATGAAAACAAATAGACATAGAGAGAGGAACAACACACACCAGGGCCAGTCAGAGGGCTGGGGGAGCTGAGAGGAGGTAGAGCATTAGGACAAACAGCTAACGCATGCAGGGTTTAAAATCTAAATGATGACTGACAGGTGCGGTAAACCACCATGGCACATGTATACCTATATAATAAACCCACACATTCTGCACATGTATCCCAGAACTTAAATTAAAAAAAAAAAAGAGGGGAGAGATCCAAGATGGCCGATTAGCAACAGCTCAGGAATGTAGCTCTCAGTGAAAGCGCAGAGAACGAGTGGACGCCGCACTTTCCGACAAATTTTTGTTGCCCACAGACCGGGAGAGTCCCGGCAGAGAAGCCACACGGGTCGCCAGCGCGACTCTTTTGGCCGGCGCGGCTCTTTTGCCAGCGCCCGGCGCAGCGCTTCCCAGTGCAGAGTATACGGGACGGACGGGCTCGGCTGGTCCCATCCCCACAAGAAAAACAGCAATTGGAAGCGCTGAGGACTGAGAGCTTCGCAGCAAGCACAGAGAACCCGGGAAGGTCCGGCTCTGAGGGGAAGGGGCGTCCACCAAAGGAAAACTAAGAAACAGAAAAACTTCATCACCGGGCGGAGAGAGATCCAAGATGGCCACGTAGCAGCGGCTCGGGATTGTGGCTCGCGGTGAGGGCGCAGAAAGCGAGTGGACGCCGCAGTTGCAGACGAATATTTGATGCCCATGGACTGGGAGATTCCCGG
>PVKP010008634.1:25843-71758 GCA_004027715.1 Plecturocebus donacophilus | reverse complement strand
GGCCGAAGCGGGCAGATCACAAGGTCAAGAAATCAAGACCATAGTGAAACCCCATCTCTACTAAAAAATATAAAAATTAGCTGGGCATGGTGGTGCGCACCTGTGGTCCCAGCTACTCGGGAGGTTGAGGCAGGAGAATTGCTTGAACCCAGGAGGCGGAGGTTGCAGTGAGCCGAGATCACACCACCACTCCAGCCTGGTGCCTGGCGACAGAGTGAGACTCTGTCTCAAAAAAAAAAAAAAAAGAAAAGAAAAGAAAAAAACCATCAGATCTTGTGAGAACTTACTATCACAAGAACAGCATGGAGGTAACGGCCCCCATGATTCAATTACTTCCCACCGATCCCTCCCATGACACATGGGGATTATGGGAACTACAATTCAAGATGAGATTTGGGTGGGCACACAGCCAAACTATATCAAGTAACTTACCCAAAGTTAGACAGCCAATAAGTAGAAGAAATGGTCTTTAATTCCATGCCTAGCTGACTCCAGTCCTGTATTCTTAGCCTCTAAATTACCTGCCTTCCTAAACAGCCAGGAGAGAGCCTCCCAGGTTTCACAACTCAACATTTGCTGAGCCTTGTTCTGCACTGCACACTGTCCTGGGCAGTAGGGATTCCTCATCCATGTCCTCAGAGCATTCAGAATCTAGTGGGATGATAGACATGCAAATGGATAATTACACAGCAGGGAGAAGTGCTAGAGGGAATGCCAGCATTCCAAGGACTTCAGGAAGGCGAGTCTGTGAAGGCAGACTCTACTGTCTCGGCTCTGGGTTTGCAGGCATCTCACCTGTGAGCAGCATTTAGTGCTCCAGCTCTCTCCCTTTTCATATATGGCACAGTTGTTGCTATGAATGGAGATGGCTGCCTTGCTCAGTTACTTAAAGCCATCAGGACCTGTGGGTGTGGGAGCAGGTGCTGGCAGAGCTACAGCCACACACCACGGCTTCCCCTGCTCAAGAGATAGCCAGGAAGGCAAAGCATCATCCTCAGCAGCCAGCCAGCTGTGCAGCCCCCACCACACTCACCTGGTGGCTGCTCCAGGCTTGTTTACTCTTGCTTTCATTGAATCTGACTAGTCTGGAAATAATTGCACTAATATTATTGACATTAATAGTACACCAGGATGTATTTATAACTCTTAGTTAAAATCCAATCTCATCATCACTTTTGCATGGGGTGGAAGTTGCAAGCAGAGCTGCTGCTGCAGCAAAAAAAAGCTCCCAGCATGGAAGTGGGAGAAGTCTGGCCCAGGTACCACACCTGTCTGGGAGGGACAGGGTTTGGAATCGGGGGATCTGCGCCCCAGACTGCAGAACCTTGAGTGTCTCAAGTTAAAAGCTGCCTGTCTGTGGCTCCCACAGCCAGCAGGTGGGGCACTCTTTTGAAGCTAAGAGAAGAAAGGTTTGCTGAGGTTTCAGAAGGAAAGGTAGGCTTTTCCAGAGAGCTTCCCAAACGGATGACGTGGGAGATGATGGGTCTCCAGCCCCTTCCCCCTGTTCCTTTTCTCTCTTGCTGCTCCAGGGAGTTACCCACCCCCATCCTCCGCACTGGCCCACTCTGCCCATGTCCACACATGGATGGGGCTGCTGTATGGGGCAGTTAGCTTTCTGCACTTACTCTGCAGTCCTGACCCCTCCTGTCTCCTTGTCTGATGCTGGGAGTCTTAGATGGAAAGAGAGAGTATGCCCCAGATCTTATTTGCTGGGTGTCCAATATGGCGTGACTTGCAAACTGAGATGTGTGCATGCTTTATTCCAGAGGTGCAAGTACTCCTTGATTCTCAAAATTTAGACTTTTTATAACCCACTAGATTTATTTTACTAGTCACTTGGGACTTAAATGCAAAAAGGCTTCCTGTTACTTTTTTATTCAAAAGAGTGCAATGTATATATACTGCTTAAAGAGCAATAATAAAACACCCACGTATCACCAGTCAGCTTGAGAAATAGAGCATTACCAGCACCTGAGAAGGCCTCTGTGTATTTATTCCCTTTCATCTTCCTCTTTCTCTCCACCAGAGGTAACTTCTATTTTGAGCTTCATATTAAGCATTTCCTTCTCTCTCTCTTTTTAAAAGTTTTACAAGGTATGTAGATATTTTTAAACAATACAGGCCTGCCTCAGAGGTATTGTGGGTTTTGTTCCAGATTACCACAATAAAGTGAATATCACATTAAAGTGAATCACACAAAATGTTTCATTTCCCATTGCATATAAGCTATGTTTACATGATATTGGAATCTATTGAATGTGCAATAATAGCATTATGTCTAAAAAACAATGTACATATCTTAATTTAAAAATACTTTCTTGCTAACAAATGTTAACAATCATCTGATTATTAGGAAGTCAGTCATTTTGCTGGCAGAAGGTCTTGCTTTGTTGTTGATGGCTGCTCACTCATCAGGGTGGCTGTTTCTAAGGATTCGGGTGGCTGTAGCAATTACTTTTTTATTTTTTAAAAGACAGAGTATCACTCTGTCACCAGGCTGGAGTGCAAAGGCACAATCATAGCTCACTACAACCTTGAACTCCCAGGCTCAAGTGATTCTCCCACCTGAGCCTGTGAGTATCTGAGACTACAGGCACATGCCACTGTGCTCAGCTAACTTTAAAAAAAAATTTTTGTACAGATGGGTCTTGCTATGTTTCCCAGGCTGGTCTCAAACTCCTAGGCTCAAGCATTCCTCCCATACTGGCCACTCAAAGCACTGGGATGACAGATGCGAGCCACTGTACCCAGCAGCAATTTCTTAAAATATGACAGCAATTAAGTATGCTGCATCAAATGACTCTTCCTTTCACGAAAGATGTCCCTACAGCATGTGGTGCTGTTTGATAGCTTTTTACTGACAGACGAACTTCTTTTAAAGCTGCAGTCAGTCCTCTCAAACCCTGCCTCTGCTTTATCAATTAAGTTTAAGCAATGTTTTAAATTCTTTGTCGTTATTTCAACAACATTCACAGCATCTTCACCAGGAGTAGATCCCACCTCAAGAAACCATTTACTTTGCTCATCTGTAAAAAGCATCTCCTCATCTGTTCAAGTTTTATCATGAGATGGCAGCAACTCAGTCACATCTTCAGGCTCCACTTCTAATTCTAGCTCTCTTGCTATTTCTAGTGCATCTGCTGTTACTTTCTCCACTGAGATCTTAGATGCCTCAGCATCAGGTTGGATTCAGGTTCTTCCAAGCTCCTGTTAATGTTGATATTTTGACCTCTTACCATGAATCTCAAATGTTCAAATGGCATCTAGAATGGTGAATCCTTTCCAGAGAGTTTTCAATTCACTTTGCCAGTCACTACTTATGGTAGCTATAACTTTATGAACTGTATTTTTTTTTTTTGAGACATCTTACTCTGTTGCCCAGGCTGGAGTGCAGTGACATGATCTCGGCTCACTGCAACCTCCACACTGCTACCATGCCTGGCTAATTTTTTTCTGTATTTTTAGTAGAGACAGGATTTCACCATCTTGGCCAGGCTGGTCTTGAACTCCTGATCTCATGATCCACACACCTCAGCCTCCCAAAGTGCTGGAATTATAGGTGTGAGCCTCTGTACCCAGCCAAAATGTGTTTCTTAAATAGTAAGACTTGAACATCAAAATTACTTTTAGGTCCATGGGCTACAGAACGGATGTTGTGTTAGCAGGCATGAAGACAACATTAATTTTGTGCATATTCATCAGAGCTCTTGGGTGACCAGGTGCATTGTCAATGAGCAGTAATATTTTGAAAGAATCTTTTTTTCCTGAGCAGTAGGTCTCAACAATATGCTTAAAATATTCAGTAAACCATGCTGTAAGCAGAGGTGCTGTCATCCAGGCTTTCATTTATAGAATAAAGGCAGAGTAGATTCTGCATAGTTCTTATGAACCCTTGGGTTTTCAGAATGGTCATTGCATTGGCTTCAACTTAAAGTCACCAGCTACTTAGCCTCTAAAAAGAGAGTCACCATGTCCTTTGATGCTTTGAAGCCAGGAATTGACTTCTCTTCTCCGTCTAGGAAAGGCCTAGATGGCGTCTTCTTCTAATAGAAGACTTTCCTCTACATTGAAAATCTGTTGTTTAGTGGAGCTGCCCTCATCAATTATGAAACTAGATCTTTCGGGTAACTTACTGCTTCTCCGTCAGCACTTGCTGCTTCACCTTGCACTTTTAGGTTATGAAGACAGCTTCTTTCCTTAAACCTCATGAACCAATCTCTGCTAGTTTCAAACTTTTCTTCTGCAGTTTCCTGACCTCTTTCAGCCATTATAGAATTGAAGAGGGCTAGGGCTTTGCTCTGGATTAGGCTTTGGCTTAAGGGAATGTTGTGGCTGGTTTGATAATCTATCAAGATCACTCAAGTTTTCTCCATACCAGCAATAAGTCTGTTTTGCTTTTTTTTTTTTTTTTTTTCTTTTCCCAGCTTTTACTATAGACTCAGAGATTAAATGTACAGGTTTTTTTTTTTTTACAAGGTATATTGCATGATGCTGAGGTTTGGGGTAAAACTGACCCACCACCCAGGTAGTGAACATAGCACTTGAGAGGGAGTTTTTGAGCCTTTACCCCCATCCCTCTCTCCTCCCTCTTGGAGTCCCCAGTGTCCACTGGTTCCATCTTTATGTTCCTGCATAAGCAATATTCAGCTAGCTCCCACTTATAAATGAGAACATGTAGTATTTGGTTTTGATTTTCTCCTTCATTCACTTATGATAATAGCCTCCAGCTATATTCATGTTGCTACAAAGGACATGACTTTTTTTTTTTTTTTTTTTTATCTCATGGTATTCCATGGAATGTATGAACCACATTTACTTTATCTAACCCACCATTGATGGACACCTAGGTTGATTCCATGCTATTGTGAATCATGCTACATTTAGCTTTCTTTCCATTACATTAGTAGGTTCACTGGAGTAGCCCTTTTAATTTCCTTCAAGAATTTTCCCTTTGCATTCATAACTGTTTGATGCAAGAGACCTGGTTATTGGCCTCAGTTTTCAACATGCCTTCCTCACTAAGCTTAATCATTTCTAGCTTTCGACTTAAAATGGGAGATGTGCAGCTCCTCCTTTCACTTGGACACTTAGATTATTAACTGGCTTAACACTTAGGATTACTAATTGACCTAATTTCTCTTTTTTTTCTTTTTTTTTTTTTGAGATGGAGTCTCACTCTGTTGCCTAGGCTGAAGTGCAATGGCATGGTCTCAGCTCACTGCAACCTCCACCTCCTGGGTTCAAGTGATTCTCCTGCCTTAGGCACCCAAGTAGCTGGGATTACAGGAGTGTGCCATCATGCCCAGCTAATTTTTGTAATTTTAGTAGAGATGGCGTTTTCACATTTTGGCCAGGCTGGTCCTGAACTCCTGACCTCAGGTGATCCACCTGCTTTGGCCTCCCAAAGTGCTGGGATTATAGGCGTGAGCCACCACTCCTGGCCAATTGACCTAATTTCAATATTTTTGTGTCTCAAGGAATAAGGAACCCGAGGAAAAGGAGAGAGATGAGGGTCCAGCCACTCAGCGGAGGAGGCAAAATACATATAACATTCATTGATGAAGTTTGCCATCTTATATGGGCACAGTTTGTGGCACCACAAAACAATTACAATGGTGACATTAAAGATTATTGATCACAGATCAGCATAACAGATATAATGATGAAAAGTTTGAAATATTGTGACAATTATCAGAATATAACACCAGGACACAACGTGGGCACATGCTGTTGGAGAAACGATGCTGATAGACTCGTTGGACACAGGGTTGCCAGAAACCTTTGTTATAAAAAATGCAACATTTGTGAACACAATAAAGTGGAGCACACTGAAATGAGGTGTGCCTGCACATTATTTAGCTCTGCCTGAGTTTTGAACTTTATATAATGGAGTCATACTGTATATTTTCTTCTGTGCCTTGCTTCTTTTGCGCAATAATATATTTGCTGGATTCATCTATTTTTAATGTGAATGGTTGTAGTTCATTCATTCTCACTTCTAAATAATATTCCAGTGTATGAATATGCTGCAGTTTATTTGCCCAGTCTACTGCTGGTAGAAATTTGGGGTTTGGGCTATAATGAATGTTGCTGTGAATATGGATTTATGAAGCTCCAGGTTTCTACTCCAAATGTAGCCCTCAGAACAGTGGCTTTGGAATCAAATGCAGATTTTTCAGGGTCCTATCCCAGATCTACTGAATTAGAATTTGCATACTAGCAAAATTGTATGCACATTCGAGTTTGCTAAGCACTGCTCTATGTACCTAGGTTTACACTGAGAAGTAGAATTGTTGAATCCTAAGGTGACCATGTATTAAATCTTACAATAAACAGGCAAAACTGTTTACCAAAATGATTATGCCAGTTCCCACTTGTGGAAAGTAGAAAAGTTCCTTTTTAAAGTTTCCTTTCTTGTTAAAGAATAAGTATGCTAATAACTTTGTTAAGTCCTATCCTATGTAGCTGTTAGACATGCCATGCTTACAAGCATGTAGTATATTCTATGTTCTTGTACTTTAACCAAAATATCTGTGCTGGACGTGCTCGCAGGCATGTCCCAGCTCTTCATTGCTTTTACCTGTTTAGAAAAGTTTTAAGTTATTAGCCAATCAGGTTTTAGTTTAAATTGTGAGGTCTTGCTCCAGCCAATGGAAATCAGACATAGCAGTAAGGACAACCTCAAATGGGTAAGGGATAAATTTGTGTGTTTTCCTTTGTTTATTGTACTCTTGTGGCACGATGGCTAGTGAGGGTGCCCTTCCTGCAGTCCAGGAAGTAAAACTTGCATTGCTAAAAGATCCTTTGTCTCAGTCTAATTTTTCTTTGTGGCACCCAGCATCTATTTCCAACACCACTCTACCCCAATGGAGGACTAGAGTTTCTGTTGGCTCTCATTTCATCATCTCTTGATATTAACAAACTTTTACATTTCAACAGTCTGGTAAGTATGAGCTGGTATCTCTGTAGGAGTTTCCTTTTCATTTTCCTTATTACAAACATGTCCCAAAGGATGCCACTGTGGTCTAAGCAGGCCACACTTGGAGTATCAGCTGGGAGCCACAGCTTTTCTTACAGTGAAGGGCCATTTTGCTTTCTCTCCTAGCAAATGCTTATTTACGTTTTTGCTCGTTTTTCTACTGGATCTATTTCTAATGGGTTCATAAGATACATCTATTTTTTTTTTTTGAGACAGGGTCTCGCTATGTCACACAGGCTACAGTGCAGTGATGTGATCACAGCTCACTGCAGCCTTGACATCCTGAGGTTAAGCAATCCTCCCTCCTCAGCCTCCTGAGTAGCTGGGACTACAGGCATGTGCCACCAAGCCCAGTTAATTTTTCTATTTTTTGTAAAACAGGGTCTATGTTGCCCAGGCTGGTCTCGAACTACTGAGCTCAAGCAATCCTCCCACTTTAGCCTCCTGAAGTGCTGGGATTACAGGCATGAGTCACTCTGCCCAGCCCATCAAAGATTTTATGACTTTTACATCTTTGTTCATGTGGCAGAAACCACACAATGTGCTTACCCCACCATTTCCCTTTCCTGGACATAAAGAAGAGCAAATCTCCCAGCCTCCTCTGCAGTTAGATTGGAACCATGTGGCTGAGTTCCTACTAAGGGAATGATCATTGGATTAGTTTGCCAGGGCTTCCCTAACAAAACACCATAGAGTAACTTAAACAATAGGAGTTTATTTTCTCACAGTTCCAGAAGCTGGAAGTCCAGGATCATGGGATCAGCAGGTTTGGTTTCTTCTGAGGCTCCTCTTATTGGCTCTCAGATGGTCTTTCCTCTATGCATGCACAGCTGTGTCCTAATCTCTTCTTATAAGGACACCTGCCATATTGGATCAGCTCTCACTCTTGTGAACTTATTTTAATTACCACTTCTTTAGGTTCAGGAAAAGGAAATAGTGCCGTAAGCACATTGTGCAGTTTCTGCCACATGAACAAACATGTAAAAGACATAAAACAATCTTTAATGGGCTGGGTGGGGTGGCTCATGCCTATAATCCCAGAACTTTAGGAGACTGAGGTGGAAAGATTGCTTGAGCCAGTAGTTTGAGACCAGTCTGGGAAACATAGTGAGACCCTGTTACAAGTAGTAATTAGATAATTTAAAACATAGTGAGACCCTATTTCCAAATTCAGTCACATTCTGAGGTACTGGGGTTAGGACTTTAATATGTGAATTTTGGAGGACACAAGTCAATCCTTAACAACTTTAAGATCCATGCAGAGAAGTGACGATCCATGCAGAGAAGTGTAGTCACTTCTCTGCATGGACCTTAAAAT
Source organism: Plecturocebus donacophilus (assembly GCA_004027715.1). Classification (NCBI taxonomy): domain Eukaryota; kingdom Metazoa; phylum Chordata; class Mammalia; order Primates; family Pitheciidae; genus Plecturocebus; species Plecturocebus donacophilus. The sequence goes on along the minus strand of PVKP010008634.1, from coordinate 63,461 downwards.
CATCCCACATGATTTTCCAGCCTTCACTTCCCCTTTTGTCGCAACGTTGGAAGCCACATGTTCTAGATGGTATCGCTGTAAGAGAGAAGCAGCCCGGATTCCTGTGTTACTCACTGGAACAGAGCTGCCTGTCCTGCAACAGGCTGGGACATGGAAGAGAACCAGATCTCCACTGTGCAAGACCACTGACATTTTGAAATTTGTTACTGCAAAATGATCAATTCTATCCTTACTAAGCAGTTTTTATGAGATTAGACTGATTTTTCTTGCCCATATCATCCTTGTCAAGTTTTAGAATTAAGATTATGCTAATCTTTTAAAATGATGGGGACAGGTTTCTTCTTTTTCTATGATCTGGAAGAGTAGTTCCTAAAACATTTTGTAGAAATTACGGATAAATCATTTGGACCTAGTTTTTTTCTTTTTTCTGGAAGATTTTTAGCTAATAATTCAGTTTCTTTAAAGGTCATTAGACTCTCCAGGTTTTCTACTACTTCTTTGATCAATTGCATTTCTCTAGAATTTATCCACATTTGTCTAAGTTTTAAAATGTATCATAAAGTTTTTCTTAACTTCTTCTCATCTGTTTAATCATTGCAGCTTTTGCAGTAATAAGTCCTTCTTAATATTGTTTTTTCATTCTTTCTCTCTCCATTCCCCCATCTGTTTATTTTCTTCTGAGTAATCTTGCTAGTGAGGGAATGATCATTTTAAAAAGCTTTTTTTAAAAAAAGAACCAACTTTTGGCTTTCATATTTCTTTTTATTGCACTTTGTTTTGTGCCTTTAGTTTTGCTCTTACTTGAATATTTTCTTCTGTTTTTATTGGGTTTATTCTGCTATTCTTTTGACTTCTTCAATGGAATGCTCAAGTCATTAATTTTGAGCCTTTAGCAGCTGAAGTTATACATTTTCCTCTAAATACTGCTTTAGCTGCACCCCCACAATTTTTATATGAAATAATAATTCATATTTCTCTTTTCTAATTTTCATTATAATTTTTAAGCCATGAATACTTAGATATTTTAAACATTCCAGACATATAGATTTTTAATGGGTGTATTTTTATTATTAAATTTCTTACTTGAGGGCATTAGAGCTAGATAATATTATTGTTTGTTGAGGCTAACTCTGTGGTCAAGCACATAGTCAGTTTTGTAACTATTTCATATATACTTTGAAATAAATGTATATCCTCTATTGTTGGGCACAATATTCTACATATAACCGTAAGATCTTTCTCATTTGCACTGTTTACATTTTCAATATTCTTAGTAATTTTTTTGTCTGCTTGATCAATCACTGAGATGAATGAATTGAAACTCACTATGAATTGAACTGAATTGAATGAGTCTCACTATGATGGCCTGGCGCAATGGCTCATGCCTATAATCCTAGCACTTTGGGAGTCTGAGGTGGGTGGATCACCTGAGGTGGGAAGTTTGAGACCAGCCTGGCCAACATGGCAAAACCACGTCTCTACTAAAAATACAAAAAAAAGAAAAAAAAATTAGCTGAATGTGGTGGTGCATACCTGTAGTATCATCTACTTGGGAGTCTGAGGCACAAGAATCGCTTGAGCCTGGGAGGCAGAGGTTGCAATGAGCTGAGATCATGCCATTGCACTCAAGTCAGGGCAACAGAGTGAGACTGTCTTAAAAAACAAAAAATAAAAATAAATTAAAAAAATAAAAATCTCTCACTATGATTGTGAATTTTTCTGTTTCTTCTTGTAGTATTGTCAGTTTTTACTTTATATATTTTGTGTTTTGATTTCAGTGCATGAAAGTTTAGTATTACCTTTTTTTAAATTAAACATCTTATGATTATGTAGAAAGTCCCAATGTTTTTAATAATACTTTTAGTCTAAAAGTCTATTTTATCTTATATCAATATAACTTCACCAGAATTCTTTTGTTTAGTATTTTGTTATATCTTCCTTTTCTGAACTTTAAGTTTTATGTTTGACCTTCAAACGTCATGTTTTTTTCTGTCTTCTCTAAGCCATATTTAGCTACTTTAAAGAAAATAGTCTGATAATCTTGAGCTTTTAATTCAAAAATCTAATTCATTCTTATTTATTGTGAATACTGCATATAGGTTGAATATCCCTTACTCAGAATACTTGGAACCAGAAGTGATTTTGAAACATTTCCATGTACATAATGAGATATGCTGGGGGATGGAACCCAATTCCAGATATGAAATTCATTTGTTTTATATATATCTTATACACATAGCCTGAATGTAATTTTTTACAATATTTTAAATAATTTTGTGCATGAAACAAAGTTTTGACTGCAACCCATTACATGAGGTCAGGTGTAGAATTTGTGGCATGATATCAGTGTTCAAAAAGTTTTGGATTTTGGAACATTGCAGATTTTGAATTTTCAGATTACAGATGCCCAACCTGCATTTAGATTAATTTCTACCATCTTTAATATAGTTTCCATCTGGATTTTTTGTATTTCTCTTTCTTTTAGAATGATTTTTTAGTTTCTTTTTTTAAAAAATTATGATTTGTATTTTTCCCATCTGCTTTGGGATGACTCTATGCCTATCTTATTTTGGAGTTATTCTAGCTATTTTGTATGCATACTTGGTTTAATAAGTCTTGAAGTTAACCAATACCTTTCCATTTCTTTTGAATCACATAAGGCTATTCTGACCTCATCTCCGAAGTTACTTGCTATAATCTTTTCTAACTACTGCTGTAGTTTCACCTCCCTAATTTCAGAATTCCCTGCCATCAGCATGCCAGTTGCTTGAGATTTGGAAGGCATGAAAGAGTTGGCAGTAAGCCTTTCTCTGGCAGTGTTGGTGGACGCCTCAGCAGTGATGGCAGCTTCCAAGAGCAGACTTCCATGCACAGACTTCACAGTCCACTCTGCCTCCAGCTCTGGGGCTTCCCCTACAGCTTCTTGCTTCTGATTTCTGAGTATATCACCTGCAACATCTGAGTCCCACTCCTCCAGTGCTTGGAACCAGTTTTCAAGCACCTCATTTCCTATGTTAATTTTTTTTCTTAAAATATTTATACTTCTTTTTGTTTTGCTGACAGCCTCTGACTGATTACACAGAATATTGAATGCTAGGTTGGCAGTAATTTTATTTCAGGATATTGAAGCTAAATTACTCTATGGTCTTCTGGCTTCCAGTGTTGCTGTGGAAAAGTGAGCCACCAGCCTAATGACTGTTTATTTAGAAGTTTTCTGTCTTCTCACTCTTGATGCTTTTAGGATAATTTCTTTTGCTTTGGCATTTCTTACATTTTTTTCAAGCTAATTAAGGCATAATTTATATACAGTAAAATGTAATCCTTGTAGGTATACAGTTCTATTAATTTTGATAAACTCATAGAGTCGTTTAACCACCAGCATCAAAACAGATCATCACCTCACCCTAAAAGGTTTCCTCATGTTCTTTGGTAATCAATTCCTTCCCCACATCCCTTGCTTCTGTGACCACTGTTTCTACATTTTCGCCTTCTGCATAATATCACATAAATAAGACCATGTGGCATGCAGCTTTTTGATTCTGACTTATTTTACTTAACGGCATGCTTTTGAGAGTCCATGTTGCTGCAGGTATCATTGTTTTGCTTTGTTTTAACTGATGCATATTCCTTTGGATAAGTGAATCATAATTTGTTTATTCACCAGTTGATGGACGTATTGGTTGTTTCCAGTTTGGGAGAATTATGAGTAAAGTCATTATGAACATTCATGTAAAGGTTTTGCTTGGATAGATGAATTTATTTCTCTTGGGTAAAAGTGCATGAGGGAGATTTCCTAGTTATCTGGTGTGTTTGTTCCTGAAAGATGCCATAACAAATAACCACAAACTTACTTGGTGCTTCAGACGACTGAAGTGTATTCTCTCACAGTTCGAGGAAGCCAGATGTTCAAAATCAAGGCATCTGCTTGGCTACAGTACTTCAGAGGCTCTAGGAGGAGAATCTGTTCCATGACTCTCTCCTGGCTATGGGTGGCTGTGATCAAACTTGGATGTTCCTTGGCTTGCAGCTGCAATAACTTCAATCTCTGCCTCTGTCTCCACATGGCCTTCTCCCTGTGCATCTCTCCCCAACTCCCTCTGCCTCACCACCCCCCTTTTTTTTCTTGAGACAGGGTCTCACTCTGTTGCTGAGGCTGGAATGTAGTGGTACAATCATGGCTCACTGCAGCCTTGACCTCCTGGGCTCAAGTGATCCTCCTGGCTTAGCCTCCTGAGTAGTTGGGACCACAGGTTTGGTCCACTATACTGGGATAATTTTTGTTATTTTTTTGTAGAGATGGGGCCCTACCATGTTGCCCAGACTGGTCTCAAACTCTTAGGCTCAAGTGATCTGCCCACTTTGTCCTCCCAAAGTGCTGGGATTACAGGCATGAGCCACCACACCCAGGCCCTCTACCTTTCTCTTATGACGATACATGTGACTGCACTTAGGGCCCACTGGGGTAATCCATAATTAACTCAAGATCCTTAACTTAATCATATCGTTTACCATATAAGAAGGTCATATTCACAGGTTCTGGGGAGTAGCATGTGGACATATCCTTTTAGAGGGTCATTTTTCAACCTACCACATAGAATCAGAATATGTTTAACTTTATAAGAAAGTGCCAAACTGTTTTCCAATGTGGCTGCACCATTTTTCATTCCCACTAGCAGTGTATAAGAATTCCAGTGGCTCCACATCCCTGCCAGCATTTGGCATTGTCAAAGTTTTGTTTTTTAGCCACTCCAGTAGGTATGCATGAATATCTAATTGGCTTTTAATTTGCATTTCTCTAGTAATTAATGATTTTTAAGAATATTTTTATGTGCTTTTTTGTTATATGTATATATGTATTAGCCCATTTACATGCTGCTGATAAAGACATACCTGAGACTGGGAAGAAAAAGAGGGTTGATAGTTCCACATGGCTGGGGAAGCCTCACAATCACAGTGGAAGGCAAGGAGGAGCAAGTCATGTCTCACATGGATGGAGCAGACAAAGAGAGAGCTTGTTCAGGGAAACTCCCCTTTTTAAAACCATTAGATCTCATGGGACTTATTCACTAGTGCAAGAAAGACCTGCCCCCATGACTCAGTTACCTCCCACCAGGTCCCTCCCACAACACAAGGGAATTCAATATGAGATTTGGTGAGGACACAGGCAAACTGTATCAGTATATCTTTTTTCATGAAGTATATGTTCAAATCTTTTAACAAGTTGAAAACATTTTTAAAATTAGACTGTATTTTAAACGTATTAGACATATATTTTCATGTCTCAGAGGTCTCTCAAAAATTAGATTGTTTCTTATAAAACATTTTAAGGATGTAATTATTTTAAGGATTTTTTGCATTTTTTTTTCATTGAGGATATTGGTCTATGTTTATAGTTTTCTGTGTTTTTTTTTTTTTGTAATGTGTTTGGTTTTAGTATCAGTGTGATACTGGTCTCATCTTAAGTTGGCAGGTGTTCACTTCCCTTCTGTTTTCTGGAAGTGTTAATGTAGTGTTTACATTATTTCATTAAATGTTTGAAAAACTTGCCATAGTGCATGAAGTAATCTGGGCATATAGTTTTCTTTGTGGGAAGGTTTTTGACTATATATAGTATGCAGTTTTTATCTATGAATTTAATCTCTTAACATATATAGGACTATTCAACTTACCTATTGCTTTTTGAATAAGCTTTGATAGTTTCTATCTTTGAAGAAATGTGTTCATTTAATCTAAATGTATTGGCATACAGTTGTGTATAATATTTTGTTTTTATCTGTTCAGTATTTGTAGGATCTGGAGTGATAGCTCTCTTTTTTCCCATCATTGGTAATTTCTGTCTTTCCTTTTGATTTCTTATCAGTCTGACTAGAGGTTTATAAATTTGACCTTTACTGAAAGCCAGCATTTCATTTTGTTAATTTTTATCTATTCTTTTCTTTCAATTTTATTGGTTTCTGCTCTTATCTTTATTATTTCTTTGCTTGTGCTTTGGATTTAAATTGCTCTCCCTTTTATAGTTTTTTAAAAGTCGAAATTTAGTTAAGTGATCAGAGGCATGTCTTTTTTTCTAATACAGGTATATAATGTTATAAATTTCCCCCAAACACTATTAGCCACATCACACAAATTCTAATATGTTGCTTTTTTTATTTAGTTAAAAAATATTTTAAAATTTCCCTTGTGTCTTCCTCTTCAACTCACTAGAAGTCTGTTATTTAATTTCAAGTGTTTGTTGAGCCTTCAGATACCTATCTTTTACTGATTTCTATTTTAATTTAGTTATGGTTAGAAAACATACTTTGCATAACTTTGGTTTTTTAAAATGTGTTTTGGCCCAGCGCAGTGGTCCATGCCTGTAATCCCAGCACTTGGGAGGCCGAGGCGGGTGGATCACGATGTCAAGAGATCAAGACTATCCTGACCAACATGGTGAAACCCTGTCTCTACTAAAAATACAAAAAGTTAGCTGAGTGTGGTGGTGTGTGCCTGTAGTCCCAGCTACTTGGGTGGCTGAGGCAGCAGAATTGCTTGAACCCGGGAGGCGGAGGTTGCAGTGAGCTGAGATTGTGCCACTGTACTCCATCCTGGCAACAGAGCGAGACCCCATCTCAAAGAAAAAAAAAAAGTGTTTTGTGGCCAGAATATGGTCTGTTCTATAGAACATTCCACATGCACTTGAAAAGAATGTGACTTGGGCTGTTGTTGATTGTTCTATAAAATGTCAGAGTAAGTTGGCTGATAATGTGGTTCTATGTCCTTACTGATTTTCTGTTTACTCATTCAATCAATTAAGAGAGGAGTGTTGCCATTCTAACTATATTCATGGATGTATTTACTTATTTTCAGCTCTGACAGTAATTGCTTTGTGTTGTGAAGCACTGTTGTTAGGTGCATATACCTTTAAGACTATTACATCTTGATGAATTGATCCGTAATCATTATGCAACGCCCCTCTTTATGTTTGGTAATAGTTTCTGATCTGAAGTCTAACTTTACTACTTTTAATACAGCTACTCTAGTTATGTCTTTGTATGGTTTGCATGAGTGTATCCTTTTCCATCATTTTACTTTTAGCCAGTTATGTCTTTATATTTAAATTCTGTTTCTTGGATATAGCACATAGTTGGGTCTTGTGTTTTTATGCAATCTGACAATCTTTGTCTTTTAACTAGGGCATTTTAGTTATTTAAATTTAATGTTATAACTGATATGGTTTCATTTAATTTTCCCATACTGTTAAATATTTTCTATTTAGTCTCATCTCTTCTTTTTCTCTTTTTCTGCCTGATTTGTAACTAGTATTTATGATTCAATTTTATCTCTATTATTGGCTTATTATACTTTTTTTAAAAAAAGTCTGAGCCAGGTATGGTGGCTCATGCCTGTAATCCTAGTGCTTTTGGAGACTGAGGGAGGAAGATCACTTAAGACCAGGAGCTTGAAACCAGTCTATGCAACATAGTGAGACCCCGTATCTACAAAAAATAAAACTAAATAAATAATAAAACTATCAGTGGTTGCCCCAGAGTTTTTGACATGCATCTTTAATATCACAGTCTACCTTCAAATAATGTTATACTAAATTACTATATAAGAACTTTACATTATACTTTCAATTTTTTCCTACCATGCTTGTGCTACCAATGACACACATTTTATTTTACACATTATAAACCCCAAAATATTGTTACTATGTTTTGCTTAACAAGACAACTATTTTAGAGTGACTAAAAATGAGAAAATATTTTTATATTTACCTTAATTTTTACCATTTTTGAAGTTTTATTTTTTTGTACAAAGTTTCTGTCTGGTATCATATTCTCTTTGTCTCAAGAACTTCCTTTAACAGTACAGACTTGTTAGTAATAATTCATCTGGCCTTTGTCTGTAAAAGCCTTCATTTTTTCTTGATTTTTGAAAATTGTTTTCACTGTGACTCCAATTATATATACCTTAGGCCATTTTATATTTCCTTTAGCTCATGTATATTCTAATCCAGTTCTCTCCCTCTTTCCGTTTTTGTTTCAGTTTGTATAATTTCTATTGGCATATTTTATTGTGTTGAGTGTACTAATGAGCCTGTCAAAGAAAATTGTTCTCTGATACTGTCTTTTATTGTTGCTTCTTGCATTCCCAGTTGACTTTCTTACAGTATCTTTCTCTGAGCTGAAATTCTACATCCATTCATGCATGTCGGCCACCTTTTTACTATCCTTTAGCATTTTAATCATAGTTGCTTTAAAGTACCTATCTGATAGTTCTAATGTCTAGGTCCTATCTGAGTCTTATTTTCTTTGGTTGTTTTATCTTTTAAATAATTTGTATTTTCTTGCCTTTTTTGTATGTCTCAATTTTTTATTGAATGTCAAACGTTACACTAAAACAGGCTCACAAAAGAGAGACAATATTCATGCCTGGGAGCGAGCATGCTTCTTGTTTGGGTCATTAGGTGGAAGGGTGAGTCACGCTAGCTACAAGTTGAGCTGGGTTTGGGTTTTGTTGTTGCTATGGTTACTGTCAAGGGGCCACAGGCTTCCAGGTCTTCTATCAGTGTGCTGCTGTTGCCTGCATTTCAGGTTAATGCTGGGGTGCCGGAGGGTTTTCACGGTGTGAGTGGTCCACCCTCAACTCACCCAGTCTTTTAATGCCAGTGTCACAAAGTAGATCTCTCTCCACGCTTTGTCCCTCCCCAGAAGTGGACTGCTGCTTCTTGGTACTCCCTCATAAGCTTGTGGAGGGGGCAGGAAGGTTCTCTGTTGCCTAGTCCTGCTTCAGTCTTAGGGAGGCTCTGTGTACCTGAGTTTTGGGGGTAAAGCCTTTTCAGCACTAGTGCCCCATTTGTTCTCTTCCTTCAGAAGTCAAACTGCTTTGGTGGGTCTTGGACAGGAGTTTCCTGCTTCTCCCGCAGTGGTAAGAGACATCCACTTGATATCAACATGGACTCTTGAGCCCAAGACAGTTACCTGCTCATCACCCAGCACTGGAGAGTTTTTGTTACATCTTTTCCTTAACCTCTTTGTGTCTTTGCCTGGGCGCAAGAGGCTTTGCTCTCCATCTCCAAGTGATTTATGGCCATTGCTTTGTAGAAGAGAAGGGTCTGAACAGGGTGCTGTACCTGCTCACTCCACCCCTACAGCCACTGATCACTATCTTTGAGCCCAGTGGGCAAAAGGGTTTGCACTTCCTCCTGTAGTGGTTTAAGGCTTTTGCTTCATATGAGAGAAAGATCTAGGGAAATGGCAGTTTTCCATCTCCTTCGCAGTGGCAGCTGGTCACCTTCTGCTGGTCTGTGCTGCAAATGGTGGCTCTCTCAGGTGTCCTGCCTGCCCCAAATCTTTCTCAGGAGCAGCTGTCAGAGGCTCCTGGGAAATAGCCTGTGAGTAAACAGGAACTCCCGTCTTAGCATGTGCTCCCGTCCATTTCAGACTGATACACTAGCTCATACTTGGCCTTCAGCGGTTCTTTAAAATTGTAGCTGATTCTCCTTACCACTTGGGCTACGGTACCTCTTCCTCTCTTGCTCTGCCATAAGGGAGGTCATTCACGCATCTCTTTTCTTCTCGGAGGGGCTTGTTCCCTTTTGGATTCCAGGCTACTTAGTTACCTTGTGACCTCAGCTCTTGGATGGGTTCAGGAAAAGTTATTATTCTGTAATTTATCCAGCTTTTTCTTGTGAGGAGGAGAGCAACTGTTTTTTTTTTTTTTTTTTTTTTTTTTGATAACTTTCTACAAACTATGAAGAAGAAGTTAGAAGTGCCAAACAGTTTTTCAAGGCACCAATCCTCCCATCCAGGAATAGCATCAGATACCGGCAGAGCTTCCTGGATATAAAAATGTGTGTCTTACAAAAATATTTTGAAAGTTCTCAGCTATTATCTTTTTGAATACTATCTTTTTCTCATTTTTTTCTATCATCTCCTTCTGGAATTTTGATTAAACATATGCTAGACCTTCTCATTCTCTTTTTCCTTTTTTTTAAATTCTGTGTTCCTGGAGTCCTAACAGGATAATTTCTGGGGACCTGCGTCTTTGGATTACTATATTTCTTAGAATTGTATAAGTATTCTGTAAGGCATGTGGAAGGAGAGTTTCCCAGAGGGGATCTGCATTGGTTTCTTCTGCCATGGTCTACCAGACTAGGACAACTTATTTAATTTTCCTCTTGATGCTTTTTGGACTACAGGCAGCTCAGAGGATGACCATAGACCCTCGTGAAGATTGGCTCATGGTCACAAAGTCTCGAATGAGTTTACTTTCCTCTGTCCCTCCAACGCCAAGGTTGAACAAGTCAAGCAAGTTTCCCCTCCACCTTCTTCTGCATGGCAGGTGTATTGCATGTTCATCCTTACCTGATGAGCACTCTCTGTGGTCCCAGATTGATGTGGGGTTCTATTAGACTGAGGATTTGTATACTGTTTCCCTGTTTTAGACAACCATCAAAACAGAAGTCTGAGGCTGGGAACACTGGCTCACATCTGTAATCCCAGCACTTTGAGCGGCTGAAGCGGGGTGGACTGCTTGAGCCCAGGAGTTCATGACCAGCCTGGGCAACATAGGGAAACCCCTCTACAAAAAATACAAAATCAGCCAGGCATGGTGGTGTGTACCTATAATCCCAGCACTTTGGGATGCCAAGGTGGGTGGATCGCTTGAGCCCAGGAGTTCAAGATCAGCCTGCACAACATGGCAAAACCTCATCTCTAGGAGGGAGGGAAGGAGGGAGAGGGAGGGGGAGAGAGAGAGAGAAAGAAAAAGCAAGAAAGAGAGACAGAGAGAGAGGGAAGGAGGGAGGGAGGGAGAGAGGAAAGAGGGAAGAAGGAGGGAGAAGGGAGGGAGGGGAGGAAAGGGAGGGAGGGAAGGAGAAGAGAGAGAGAGAAAGAAAGAGAAAGAAAGAAGAAAAAAGCAAGAAAGAGAGAGGGAGAGAGGGAAGGAGGGAGGCAGGAAGAAGGGAGGGAGGGAGGGGGGAGAGAGAGAGAAAGAGAAAGAAAGAGAGAGAGGGAGGGAGGGATTAAAGCCCAAGTTCTCCACGTCTCAGTGGACGTTCTCAGGGTAGCAGTTGGCTTTGCTTCACTCTGTTTCACTTTGGGGATCTGTGGAGTCCTTCCTTGTGTGCCACATGTGCATTTCAAAAGTGGCATTTAAAAAAATTTCCCCCAATAAATTTAGTTGTTTCAAAAGGAATGTCAAAGTATATAACTCACGATCCTGCTGGAGTGGGAGCCTGTGCGTTCACGTTTCACGGGGTGTGGCATGGTGTGTTGATGTTACACAGCCTTCATCTCCCTCGTCCCAGTCCTGAGCAGAGGAGCACAGTCACAGAGCAGCAGCTTGGTGGGAGGGGTCCACTCTCATCTGTTATGTAAGAGGTGGGGGTGGGGCAGGACTGTTTATGGGTAGAGGGTGTTTCAGTCATCAACATTTAGTGTTTGCATATTACAGGAGACTTTCGATGCAGCATGGAGGAAGGTGGAGAGTGTCAGGGGCTATTGAAGGCAACTAAAGCCAGTGATGACAAGCTTGGGACCCAGCACGGAATAACCATTGATTTATTGAGCATCTACTAAGCATCAGATGTTCTTCTGGCTCCTGAGGATATACTGGGGTTTTGAGACACACAAGATCCCCAGTGAGGGCTAATGGGAGCCTCCATGTCTGTGGCTCCTGAATTAGATAATCCGTTTTGTGAATGTAGTAAGATTGATTCTGTGTTTAATGCATGCCACACTTCTCCTGTGAGGCCTTTCTAGCTTGCCTGATAGCTGGGGATGCTGAAGCCTGCTGGAGATGGGCACACCATCTAGGACCACACAGTAACTGCAGAGTGCAGATACCCTAGACAAGTCTTTTCAGTATCAGAAGGAGGGGCACACCCTGGGAGAAGGGGGCAATCCAGGTAATTTTCTCTGACAAATAGCACAGTTCTGGCCTGGACCATTTTCCTATGGGCTGGATGGACTTGCTGCCAGGCGTCTCAAAGGTGCTGTTTAGCCTTTGACAATCTGGTGATGCCAACATCAGTGAGTAATAACAGTGCCCAAAACCTAACACAAAGCAGCCACTTTGTTTGAAGAGGTTTGAATATAGCAACAAATCCTGATCATTTGCCAAGCCCTAAAGTTTTTTTTTTTTTTTTTATAAATGTTTCATTTTAGAACAGTTTTAGGTTTACAGAATTATCCCAAGGATCGTACAGAGAGTTCCCTTGTTCTTCACACTGCCTCCTCTATTATTTCCCTATTATTAACACCTTCAATGAGTACGGTACATTTGTCACAATTAGTGAACCAATATTAATACATTATTATTAACCAAAGTCTATACTTTATTCTGATTTCCACAGATTTTTTTTTCCTTCCTGTTCCAGGATCCCATCCAGGAAACCACATTGCACTTGGTAGTCACGTCTCCCTGGGCTCCTTTTGCCTGTGACATGGGCTTTTTTGGGGCTTTTGATGACCTTGACTGTTTTGGGCATGCTGGTCAGTTATTTTGTAGAACGTTCCTCAGTTGGGATTTGTCTGATGTTTTTCCTGTAACTAGATTGGGTGATATGTATTGGAAGGGAAGACCACAGAGTTAAAGCGACCTTCTCCTCCGAAACATATCACCCAATCTAATCATAGGATCATAATCGTCTTATCACATCCTCTCAAGGGTGCATACAGGTGATCATGCTGGGTTTCTCACCTGGACAACCTCTCTTTTCTTTCCGCTTTCCATGCTGTACTCTCAGAGGAAGGTCACTATGCACAGCCCACACTTAAGGAGTAGAGTGCTATTCTCTACCCTTTAAGGGCAGAGTAAGCACATTAATGATTTCTAATTTTTCAGCATGCGAGATTTCTCTCATCTCCACTCTACACTCTTCAGACAGGTCAGCCGCAGAGCTGACACTGTCCCCCGTCTCTCTGTCCTCCCCCACCTCCTGGTCACCCTTAGCACCACTTTTCCTTGTTCCCTCGGGCTGCCGCTGGGCCCAGACAACCACTGGTTGACTCAACCCCATTGTCACTGTCACTTCTGTGATGACAGCCATGGCATGCCCTCAGATGTTCAGGGAGCCAGATTCTTGTCATCCAATTAACAGGTGGCAGTGAGGGCGCTGGATGAGCTAAATGGACAGGTCAGGAAACAAGGCAGCATTCCACTGCTGGAGTGGAGTGCCATGGTGTTGAAATAATGGGCAAGTCGAGGTTTGTGGTCCCAACTCCCTTTCCTGGATGGGGTGTCTGATGAACCGGAGGCCCTTTTGTTTGCCCAAATCCTGATGGGTTGCAAATGTGGGCGTAAAAGCTGGAGTGGAGTTGAATTGTAGGAGTTGAAGCAATTGACATTTCCAGAGCAGAGACCACTGGGACAGCAGCTGACTGGAGAGAGGGGCCTGACAGATGGGATTTGGGGAAGAGAAATGTCCAGTGTGGATGTTTTAGTTCTTGTGGGGTCTTCAATACAACTCCATTCTCTCCTCTCTAGAGAAGTCCAGACTGATAAAAGTTGTCTGGGGAGCAGGAAAGACTCGAAGATGTGCCAGCTTCTGTGTCTGAGTGGAGGTGCAGGGACAGATAGCACATATGAACACTGGCAGCAGAGAACGCATCAGTGGCTGCTATTTGGGCTATGGGAATGATAATCACCCCAATAGCTGCAGAGACTTCCGCTTTTCTACCCACTGTGACAACAATCTTCCCAGGATTCTAAGTCAACCTGGTGAGGTAAGCAGGGGAGACAGTGTAGATGAGGAGATTAAGGCACAGAGAAGCTGCTGCCTGCCCAAAATCACTGGTCACTGTTGTCTGGACACCCCATTCACGGCCGCTTTCCTTCTTTTACACCACAACCATCTATCCCCCTTTTGACGGCCCTTCTGAAAGAACCCAATTGCTTACTGCACAGGGAACAGCAACTTTCAAGTTGGAAAATTCTATTCAAGTCCAGGGCTCTAAAGAACATGCCCAATAAGCCAATCCACTTAAAATGCAAATTCCACTGACACTAATAAGCACTCTATATACACATGCATTTACACATGCAAATGAGCAGCATGAAGCCCAGGACCTCTCTCCATCGCACTCTGCACCGGATAACTACGTTCAAGACACTTCATCAAAGTGGAGCTGAGAGGCCGTCACCCCTCCTCAGGCTCTGTCCTTCCAGTGTACACCTGGCCCCTGCAGAAGCCAGAGCACTGCCCACGTTCAAGGCTCCCTATGAAGCTGTGTGGTGTGGTGTGAGTCAAGCCACCTCTCTGAGCCTTAGCTGCTTGTCCTGCTGATCTTCCCCAACCTGTCTGCTGAAACCTCACTCTGTTGGGATTCACTCGGGGTGGCTGGCAAAATATTAAGGAAAATATAGGGAAGTTACAGATTATAGTCTCAAACCTTTTGGAAGGCTGAAAGGTTTAATGAGACCGGCTAAAAGCAGCCAGTTCTTACTTTAGAGCATTGTCATAGGGTAGATTAGGATAATAAAAGCTTTCCACTTAAGTCTGTTTACCTCACATTCCTGTCTCTGTTAACTCATGTAAACTTTGTGCTGGATCGCCCTAGGCAGGGGTGGGGGTGGGGGTCGAAGGGGAATTACCTGTTAATGCTCTTTATTCTGGGCTCGAGAACCAAGACCTTTTATCCTTCGTAAAACCACTCTTAACCGTGATTATCCACAAGCCTGTTGATTAGAACCTCTGTTATTAAGTCTGTACTGAATAAATGCATGGAGGAATTGGAGTCCTGGTTGGTTAGCTGCAATCGCCTTCTGAAGGCAGCTGAGGACCATCCCTAGCCTGCTCAAATCACTGTACTGGGTGCCAGAGTGTATTTCATGCATCTGTCACTAAGTCAGGGTCTGCAGGACAGACCTCCACAGGTGGTGATGAACATCTCAGGTGGTGACCCCAGTGTGATCGAGGTCTCATATCTCAACCTTCAAGGTCCAACTGGATCTTCCAGGAAGTCCTTAGTCATGATTGCAGCCCACACCTGAACTCAGAACACCTGCTCTCATTCAGCAATCTTGGCCTCACTGTTGAGCACTGAACCCACCATTGCCAAAACAGATCCTTCCCTGGAAAACCTCTACATTCCTACCATCGTGCTTTCCCTTCAAAGGGCTTGGGATTTCTGGCAGGCAGAAAATACTTGCCTTTGGTATCTGCAGCCAGGGATGGAGGTGAACAAAATCGATTCTCATAGGAAGGTGAGACATGCTGATGATACTCAGGTGGCACAGATATTCTTCTGGCAGCATCAGGACATGCCCTTGTCCAACCATTTAAAGTTTCAGTAACACCTGTCTCCATTCTCTTACAGTCAAGACTTGTGTGGGGTCCTTTTGAATGAAAATCTTTCTAAATTACTCACACATTCGGCTGCCTTCCTAAGAGACGCTTAGCTCCAAGGTGCTCCTGATAAACATCATTTGTCAGAGGTCTATGTGACAACGTGGATGTTCTTGGGACCAGCAGGGATCACAGCTCTCTCAGCCCCTACTCTCAACGATCCCATTTAGCTTTTTTGTAACTGTCCCTAGACCTTTTGGCAAGGGGGGGATGAGGAAGGCAATACAATAGTTACTACTATTTCATTTGTAGAAAAAATAAGTGTATGTATAAAAATGGCTAATTATACACACCAATATTGAAGAGGTTATCTCTTGATGATGGTTCACAAGCTTTTCTTTATATACCAATAAATATTTTTTCTTAAGTGGGAGGATCACCTGAGCCCGGGGAGGCCGAGGCTGCAGTGAGCTATGATCATGCCACTGTACTTCAACCTTGGTGACAGAGCGAGACCCTGTCTCAAAAATAAATATTTTTCTACCGCATGTATTTGAATGTTGGCGTGGTATTTCATTATATGGATGTACCATAAGTTACAGAACTTGTTTCCCATTCAGTTGCTTTTACTCATCTGCTATAAATAATGTCTGACAGATCTCCTCGTACACGTATCTCTGTACAGATTTAGAAGAATTTCTAGATGGGCAACTGCTGGATCAAAGTGCATGCATATGGGAAGCGTTTTATACCCGATTTCAAATCACCCTCTAGCGCTCCTGTACTGACTGTCACTTCCACAGGGGGTATTTGAGGCTCCAACCTCTAAAAGCTAACGTCTCACCTCCCCTGCCTCATTGCGAGTCTGGCTGGAGGGCGTGTCCCTGGCCCTGTGGCACCGTTTCTGTCTCTCCTTTCACTACCTGCAATTCTATGTGCACAGCCGACTCCCAATAAATATTTGTGGCTTATTGAATGAAAGCTCCATCTCCCCAGCCCCAGCCCACCTCCTGGCACTCCCGGTGCGAGCCTGTCCTCCCCCTCCAACAGAGGCATATAATAGATGACTACAAGCCCGCCTCAGCCCCGGCCTCTGTGTGGTGATGAGAGGCAGGATAAATGCGAAGCGAGTGGCAATATTTCCTGAAAACAGGAAAAGGCAGAATCTATCACTCCACGCCAGAGTCCCTGTAGCCTGCGAAGGCGCTGTCGGTGAGAGAGGGTTGAACAGGAGCGTGGGGTCCAGGCTAGGGGCTGGGGCCTGGGAGGGGACAGGCAGCAGGACCAGGATGCCAAGGGGCAGGCTCAGTCCCCATCTCTGAGCAGGAAGGAGACTTGCAGCCACCCGAGGTAAAGCTAAAAATGAGAAGTTTCTGTGCAGTTTCTGGCTCACCACACTCAGAGGCAGGTGTGTGTGTGTTGTGGGGGGCGGGGGTACATGGGAGACAAAAGGAGGGGAGGCAGACAGCGCTGCTAGATGAACAGCACACCCAGGGCAAATTCACTCTCACCTCTGAGGCTTGCTCCAGTGTTTTACCTAACGCCTCCCCCCTCCCTTACCCACTACTCATCATCCTTTTATCCTCAGCCCCCGCCATCCCCCGGGGCCCCAGGTGAGGTTGCGAGGCTGGCTGGATAGTCCTGGATGCTGCTTATCTCCAACTCATCACAGCTGGAGATGGCTTGGCTTCCTGTGGGGCCATCCTGTGGCAGAAAGCCTGGGCTTCTTTATCCCCAGGCTGCAGTGATCGGCACCGACTCACAACTTGGACTCTGGCAGCAAGGCTTCCAAGGCTTTGGGGAGGGGGCACCTCCAATCCCTTCTGACTGCTGCAGGTCCTGAGCTGGTCTTTGTAGGAGACTGATTGCGTTCATGTCCTTGTGAATGGCTTCCCTGTAACCAGGCCCTTTAGTCATGACCTCCCACACTCTCCAAGAGGTTGCTTTGGTTCACAGTAGTAACCTTGACTCAAGCAGAACTTGAAAAAGTGATTGTGCTTCCACCACGAGCCGTGCCTAGGCTAGCTTGCTGGAGAGATGCGAGAGGCACCTGAAAGGGAGCCAAGGCATCAAAGCCCAGGTCCT
Organism: Plecturocebus donacophilus; assembly: GCA_004027715.1. Lineage (NCBI taxonomy): Eukaryota > Metazoa > Chordata > Mammalia > Primates > Pitheciidae > Plecturocebus > Plecturocebus donacophilus. Next base: position 46,102 of record PVKP010008634.1, on the reverse strand, counting down.
GGACCGGCCCGCCGCGGGCCAGCTCACTAGCCGATCACAAATGCCTCTGTAATTCCAGCTGAGATCAGTCGAACCCAGTCTCGTTGACCTATAGACGCATGATAAATAACAAATGCTTGTTGTTTTAAGCCACTGAGACTTGGGATGTTTGGCATACAGCAATAGCTAACTGATACATCTCCCTAATTACCTGTTAAAAGCCATTCCAGAGATCAGCCTGAAAGTAGCCAGCCTGGGCCCTAGAATCTGTGTAAGCGGGGCGGGGCGGCGCGGTGTCCCACGATGTCTCTGATGCCCAACTTTTCATTTATGAAATGAGCCTGGAGTTCTCCTATGAAGACCCAGGAAAGCAAATGCAGGGATTGAGAGTTGCTAGAATCCTTTTCAATTCTACCTATCCCCCATGTTTTAGATTTGGTTTTCATTAAATTGCTCATAACAATAACAAACCAAGTACAGAAACACATTCCACTCCAGGACATCACTGCCTCCTACCACTTCCCTTGCCTGTCCCCACTCTGATTTCATTCCCTAGAGGCCAGCATCATTAACAATTTGCTGTGGAACCTGCCAGATAGTTTTCAATGCACACACAAACAAATGTAAGTATAGTTCTTTGTTTTACAAAAATAAAATAATATTGTTCAGAGATCTTCCTCTATTACTTAAAGAACCTCTGACAAGTTTATCCTGTTCTTTTTAATAGCTGTATAGTATTCCAGGGTGTGGACATGCTTTTTTTTTTTTTTTTTGAGATGGGGTCTTGCTCTGTCATCCAGGCTGGTGTGCAGTAGCATGATCATGGTTCACTGCAATCTCAAGCTCCTGGGTTCAAGCAATCCTTCTACCTCAGCTTTCCAAGTAGCTGAGCCTACAAGTGTGCACCACCACACCTGGCTGATTTTTTAAAATTTTTGATACAGAAAGGGTCTCACTATGTTGCCCAGGCTGATCTCAGACGCCTGAGCTTAAAGTGATCCTCCTGCCTTGGCCTCTCAAAGTGCTGGGATTACAGGTGTCAGCCACCATGCCTGGCTTAGGTGGGCTGTAATTTAACTACATCCCCCGTAGACATTTAGATTGGCTTGAATTTTGTTAGTATAACTGAAAGGAACTTGTCTATAACATCTTTGTGTGTATATGGTGATACTGACATTTCTGAGGGATACATGCCTAGTAGTAGAACTGCCTGGTCAAGGTTCATGCCCACTTTTCATGTTTAATGCAAACTGCCCTCTGAAAAGAGTGGACAGCCTGCGAATGTCTCTCTCCCCACTCCCTCACCAACCCTGGCTGACATCAGTCTTGTAAACTTTTTGCCAGTCTGATGGGGAAAGAATAATACCTTGTCTGAAATTATTTATTACAAATGAGATAGAAATAATTTTAGATATTTATTGGCAATATGCACGTATTTTTTGGTGAACTGCCTGCTGGTACAATTTGACTCTTTTCTCTGTTGGCTTATGATTGCTTTCTTATTGAATATGGCAGGGCTTTATATATTATGGTTATAAACTCTTTGTCACATCTATCCCAAACTTTCCTAAATTCATCATGGCTCTACCTCTTCGACAACCCCATTAAAAACCCAAAACTATGGGTCTTAATTCATTCTCCAGGCATTTACTGTCTCTTTATTTACTTTTATTTATTTGAGATAGAGTCTCGCTGTGTTCCCCAGGCTGTAGTGCAATGGCACGATCTTGGCTCGCTACAACCCCCACCTCCCAGTTTCAAGCGATTCTCCTGCCTCAAGCCTCCTGAGTAGCTGAGATTACAGGATCCCACCACCATGCCCAGCTAATTTTTGTATTTTTAGTAGAGATGGGGTTTCACCATGTTGGCCAGGCTGGTCTTGAACTCCTGACCTCAGGTGATCTGCCCGCCTCAGCCTCCCAAAGTGCTGGGAATACGGGCGTGAGCCACTGCACCCAGCATGTCTCTTTGTTGAAACCCTGTAGTTAGAGACGGTGGAAACCTTGGGACCATGTGGAGAAGGAAGGCATGAGGAACTCACTCTCCCAGCTCATTTGCACCCCTACCAGCAGCCCTAGAGGACTTGAAGTTCTTTCTGAAATTAGCTTTTAGGGTTGGGGGTTATAGCAAACACTTTTCATAACCTCTGTCCACCTGTACCTGTAACCTCAACTTCCTGGGTTCAAGCAATCTTCCTGCCTGTACCTATCTGTGCCGGCAGCCTTTTACCTCAGGCACCTGGGGTACTCTGATTTTTTGCTTCCAATTGTTCCCCATTGCCTTAAGAGCTTGCACAGCCTGTGCACAGGGCACCCTACAGTGCTGGGAATTCAATACTGGGAATTTAATAACCCTCCGCTAAGGCAGACGAGTCTGGGGATAAAGGCTTCAGCTCCCCCATCCTTTGGGTGGGGGCAATCTCAAAGCATGTTCTCCATGATTCCTGAGTGGGTCCCTAGCTTCTTGGTATCCCTCTCCAAATAAGCTACCTGCACCCAAGTCTTCATCTCAGGGGCTCCTTTGGAGATGACCACACTAAGACAAAAGAGAAAAGCCATCTGTGAATTTTGTGGTGCTTTGGTATAAACTCTGACAAAACGGTGATTTTTCTGAAGTTTGGGGCCGGGGTAGGCTTTTCTCCTCTAGATGAAGGAGTCTGCCCGCAGACACAAGCAAGCACGCTTTAACCCCACTTTCTGTTCTTCTGCAACCCACTGAGAAAGGGAGAAGGTCCCTGGGTAAACAGCGAAGGCTACGATTTCCCAAACTCCCAACAGGGCTCAGTGCCAGGGAAGAGAGTGTGGGCAGCCAGGATGAAGAGCCAGGCCTTGTGCTGTCAGAGAGACCCCTAGAAATCTGGGTCTTTTCTCAGCGAGCCACAGGAGGGACGGCACTTAGGTCAACAGGTGTCTCAGAAACACAGAGCCCTTTCCTGCGAAGACCTAACTTAACTGGGTAGCCAGAAGAGCAGGGGCTATGGCAGTACCTACCACATCCCAAGCCTGGGGTCCCCAAAGCAAAATTCATCCATCAGTCCTCCCTAAACAAGGTTGCTGGAAACCTTTCACATGCTACAATGCAGGGAGCATGCATCCATTAATTCAAACTACTGCATTCTAATCAAACAGCTGCACCTGCAGGATCTCCAAGGCCCACAGGCCGGACTCACGTCACTGGGAGGTCTGGAGAACAAAGACAGAACGAAGAGTTACCACGTGGATTCCTAGCCCCAGAAAGGAGCTTCTTACAGAAACATTATTCCAAGACAAGCAACTTGGGTTACAATGATGTAGGATGTCCAGCTTTGGCCAGCGCTTCCCATGACTCCGCAGGGCTGGTGGCAGTTTCGGGGTCTAAGGTGTTTCTTCCAGGCTGTTTGTCCGCAGTATCCAGGCCCCCGAGGCTGTAACCAGCCTGTTTTCTTTCCCCTTTATCCTCCCGACACGGCTCCTTTCCCAGTCCCCGCTCCCTTCCACTCTCCAGCTTAGGGAACCTAAACTTCCCTTTACTTTATGATGCAGAACAGCTCAATGTTTCTTTGTCTCAATCTTCTCCCATCTAGACGTACCCAGAGGCCAACAGGCCCATTAAGGTGTTTTCTTAAACAAAAGAACGAGTAAATCTTCCATTGCCTGCAAGTAAAAAGGCTCAGAATATAGCCAGCTTTTAAAATAATGGTTTCTGGTTTTCTCCGCAACAACACCTGTAAAGCACGTACCAGCTGCCTGGCACTGAGCCAGCCCTCCACGCCGGGGGCTCTCGCAGAGAAGCAGGTGGGAACTCCGAGGGGAGCGGCCGGCTGACTCCGGGCCTGGGGAGGTGGCGCCCTGGGGTGCTGGCCAGATAGGAGGCCCCTGGCACAGCCCCGGAAGACGCAGTGGGGAGACACGGGGAATCAGTGGCCCTGGTCCGCTGGCACAGAGCCAGGAGGTGGGAAGGAGGTGCCAGGTGGATCCCTGGAGTCCAGACCCTCTTTCGTTTTTGTCAGGGGGCCTCCAGTTGGCTTGTGGGAATCTCCTGGAGGCCTTGCCAGGACATCAACTTCTCTGAAGCCGAAGGACGATCTTAGGAACCACCAGCTCCCCGGCCCAGGCCAAAGCCAGCGGCCTCCATTGGAACTCGGGTAGGAGGGGACTCAGGTGACCTCGAGCAGGCCACCTCCCGCCTCCTGCTCTCCAGCTGGCCTGGATCTCCCTGGCTGAGAAACTGACGGTCTGGGAAGGCGGGAAGAGGAAGCAGAGCTGGGATCCACCCTGGAGAGACGCCGACGAGCTCCCGCACCCAGCGCCTGCAGAACCCCGGCCACCAGCGGGCGGCGAGCATTTGCCGCCTAATTGCAGACGGCTGGCGGGCCCAGCAGGGCGGAGCGGGGCGCGGGGGGAGGCGGGGAGGGCCGCTGCTCGCGGGGCGCGGGAATCTGCCCGCCTCTTTAATGAGGAAGTCATTCAGTTAGCGCGGATTTCCCGGTCAGCGGCTCTTATTAAACGCTGGTGCAGCCACGCTGTTAACGACATGAGGAGAAGCTCGGGAACCAGTGGAGATGGGGGGCGAGAGGGGGAGCAAGCAGGCTAGGAGCGCGGAGAACCAGCGGAAGAAAGGAAGGACAAAGAGCGCCACGGGCCGCGAGAAGGAAACAGCACAAACAGCCCAGCGGGGCGAGGCGGGCGCCTCCATCGTGTCCGCGCAGCCTCACCCGCAGCGAACGCCATCCCCGCGCCCTTGGAAGGCCCTCCTCATCCGCGCAGCCCGCCGCAGAACCGAGGCGGACGACTGTCACGCGGAAATAGGTCATAACGCAGGCAGTCCGAGGCTCGCGGGCTCCCAGCCACGAGTCACAGTGATGTGTTTGGCCACAGCGAGGCACGGCTGGGGCCTGGTCCGTGCCCGGGGTGGGGGTGGGGCTCCTCTGGGCAAGATGCAAGGTGAGGGGTTGCTGTGAAACAAAAAACTCCAACATGACTGCAGCTGTGAGTACTTTTGTTTGTATCAACTCTCAGTGATCATGTTAAGGCATTATCGTCCCTAGTTTATAGGTGAGGAAACTGAGTCAGAAGGGTAAATCATGATCAGCAACCTATGGTCCTTGGGCTATATATGGCCCACCTGCTGTTTGTGTCAATAAAGTTTTATTGGCATACAGCCACACCCACTCCTATATAGATGGTCTATGGCTGTGTTTGAGCTACAAGGGCATAGTTGAGTAGCTATGATTAAGACTTGTGCCCCATAAAGCCTGAAATATTTACTATCCAGCTCTTAGCAGAGTATGTTTGTCCATCCCTGGGTTAAACAGCCTGTTCAATTACAGAAGCAGAAGGAGACAGACCAGGTGCCCAATCCAGCTTTATTCCTGAAGTTCTGCAACAAAGAGGGCCTTGAAAGGCCCCAAACAGGGACAGGTTCAGGACAGGGAGCACAGTGTACTAGGGGGAGTGACGAGGTCAGCCAGCTGGCCTGGCGCAGCCCAATGCTGATGGTGAGAGGGGCAGGCGTGGAGGACTCAGCCCACGTGCGGCGCTGTACAGGAAGCATGGTTCATCTTAACTGTTCGGCAGCAGCCCTGCCTGCCAGGACTCAGCGATTTTTGGCTGGAGAATGACGGGCTAAGATCTCAGCTCCTGCAGCACCACCGCTGGAGTCTGTAGGGCGGGGCTCCGTGAGCCTGGAGCCAGCCAGACCAGGCCTGTAGGTAGAGGCTGGCAGGTTTCCCTGTATTCTCCTCCACTCCTCTTTTAGGGCAGCGGGCCTCCTCTGGACTGGAATTTGCTTCAGGCATCCCTTCAGGCTGTGTGATTAATGCTCAGTGGAAGCCTGAGAGGGCAGAGGGTGAGGGCAAGGAAACAGGACTGCCTCCCTCCCGGCCCTGATGGACAGGCAGGGCTCACAGGTTGTGTTGCCGCTCCGGCTGGTGGTGATCATATCTGAGGAGCTTGGAACCCAGGAAATGCAGTGAGTCCATCTGGAAAACTGTGGGCTGAAGCACCTCCCAACTGCCCTCCTGAAACACACAGCCTGGCAAAAGGAATAGGCTGGGGGGAGTGGAAGTCAACTCAGATCCCTCCAATGTGCTTGGCTATCCTGGCCAGTTAACTCCATAAGCTATTGCTATCGATGTTAGTGTATACTGTGAAGCACTGTAAGCTTTAAAATTACGTATCATTTCATTCAGGAAGTGCTGTTTGGGCACCTACCACGTGCCAGGCACCGTTCTGGTCTTGGAGGACACAGTAGCGAGCAAACAAGTCCTTTACTCTGAAAATTACCTTCCAGAAAGGGAGAGCAAACATCCCACTGCATCCAAATAACGTATGATCCAATTTCAGGATGCAGGAGTATCAGGAAGAACCAGGCAGGGAAGGGGCTAGAGCCGAGACCTGAGTAAAGCAAAGGAATGAGTCAGGCAAAAACACAGGGAAAAGTGTTTCAGGCAGAGGGAACGGTCAATGCGAAGGCCGTGAGTTTTGGAAGAGCGTGGCGTGTCTGAGGAACACGGGAACAGAGTGGGCCGTCTGGAGGCAGTGGGAGAGGAGGTACAGAAATCGGCAGGGGACAGGCCACACAGAGCGTAGAGGCCATGGAAGGTCTTCGGCTGTCATTGGGTCAAGAAGAAGCCCTTGGAGGAGAGAAATGGAGCTTGAGCACATAGGCAGTTTTGGAGTTTTTCTATAGAGGAGCAGAGAGACGTGGTACTGGCCAGAGGGGAGAGGGCTGGGAAGTAATTGTTGCTTTTTTTTTTCTTTCTTTCTAAAGAGAGAGCTATTAATGCATGTTTGTGAGTTGGTGGAAATGGCCCAGGAGAGAGGAAGACAATGATGACGCCAGAGAGAAGGGGACAATTATAGTAGAAAGCTCTGTGTAGACAAGAAGAGCCAGGAACAGCCCACGTGCTCCTGTAGCCTGTTCCAGGAACCTGTCTGGTTTCCTGCTTGCATCTGCACAACGTCCCTGTTTGGAGGGTGACCATGTACTGATGTTTTTGTGGGATGATTCCCAATAATGCCTTTTTCCTGGTGTAATTATGGAGAATTTTCATAACTGTCCCAGTTTGGACAATAAGTGGTCATTCTATCTATGATGTAGGTACTTTTTTTTTTTTTTCTTTTTTTGATACAAGGTCTCTCTGATATCCAGGCTGGAGTGCAGTGGTGCAATCTCAGCTCATTGCAACCTCCACCTCCCAGCCTTACTTGATCTTCCTACCTCAGCCTCCCGAGTAGTTGGGCTGCAGGTGGGCACCAGCACACTGGGCTGTTTTTTTGTATTTTTGATAGAGATAGGGTTTCACCATGTTGCCCAGGGTGGTCTTGAACTCCTGAGCTCAAGCAATCCCTCCCAAAGTGCTGGGATTCCAGGCATGAGCCACCACACCCACCATCTGTAACCCCCATTTTACAGATGAGAATACTGAGGCTTAGGGAAATAGAGGAAAAAGGCCCAGGGTTGGACAGCCAGTACATAAAACAAGACCTGAGACTCCCAGTCCTTGACCTTAAACCCCTGTGGGTGGAAGTTTGGTTTGAGCACAACAGCAGACACATGAAGCAGAAATGAATCCCTCTAGGCATATGAAAGGATTAGGTAATAGGGTAGGTAATTGGGCATGGGGTAGGGGCAATAGAATCTCCCCCCAAAATCACATATGGCGGCCGGGCGCAGTGGCTCACACCTATAATCCCAGCACTTTGGGAGGCCAAGGCGGGTGGATCACCTGAGGTCAGGAGTTCCAGACCAGCCTGAACAGCATGGTGAAACCCCGTCTCTACTAAAAATATAAAAATTAGCCGGGCGTGATGGCAGGCGCCTGTAATCCCAGAATACTTGGGAGGTTGAGGGAGGAGGATTGCTTGAACCTGGGAGGGGGAGGTTGCAGCCAGCCGAAATGGTGCCACTGCACTCCAGCCTGGGTGACAAACAGAGATTCCATCTCAAAAAAAAAAAAGAAAAATCACACATGGCATGAGACCAACTCTGCTTTTCTTCAGCAAGGGCCATAGGACAAATAATTTGGTTATAAAGAGGTTATTTGTGGGTTTAGAGCTCTTCCAGGGCTGCCTAATTTTCAATGTTAGCCTGTCTTGTCTGATGCCTATACCTGTTACATCTTACCCAGCTGACTGGTGACTATGTGTCTTGACCATGTTTCCAAATTCTAACGACAAGAACTAGGAACGGTTCAAGGCCATGGCAAACTGATTATAGACCCATAAATGCAGCCGTGACTCTCCTGCACCCAGAGTAGATGTAACTATCCATCATGACATCTTTCCAGCTTAGGTGGGAAATGCTTTTTTTTTTTTTTTTTTTTTTAGGACGAAGTCTAGCTCTGTTGCCAGGCTGGAGTGCAGTGGCATAATCTCAGCTCACTGCAACCTCCATTTCCCAGGTTCAAGAGATTCTATTGCTTCAGTCACCCGAGTGGCTGGGACTACAGGTGCACACCACCATGCCCAGCGTTTTTTTTTTTTTTTTCTGTATTTTTACTAGAGACAGGTTTTACTATTTTGGCCAGGATGGTCTCGATCTCTTGACCTTGTGATCTGCCTGCCTCAGCTTTCCAAAGTGCTGGGATTACAGGTGTGAATCACTGTGCCCGGCCTGCAGAGTCCTTAACGCAGTGTTCCTGTCAATTACTCTCCAAGTCAAACCTGGTCTTGAAAAGGAACCCCCTGGCCATCCTTTATTTAGGTAAAGTTTTTCCTCTACATAGGGAGATGGAGTAGTCTCTAAACGTGCAATCCTAGCATTTATTTTGTGCCCCGTATCCACATATGCTTATACTATCCATTCTGAAACCAGTGCCCTATTCTCATTGATGAGATGGGTTAAACACATTTCTCTCTCCCCTTTAGAAGGCATGTATTTTGCTGTGAGAATCAGCCATCATGACAACCTTCATTTTGACACCAGACCAGCTATTTTCCTTTTCCTGAAATGTTTAAAGTAGATTGCCACCTCTTCTTTCTTTTCCTCTGTTACTATTTCTACAGCACTAAATCACAGATCAAGGTCTAGGTACATGGTCAGATGGTTTCCAGCAAATTAGTGATGCAAACTGTGATATCAACCGACCTTGATTAAATTTACTTGTAAAAAATCGATGGAAAAAAGTGAAAGAAAAAAATGCAGCCAATTCTTTTTAAGTGTAAACTATATTTGCTGGGTATTTTAGTAGTTATTATTTCTGTTTATTGCCTACCTAATATCCATCAGGTATGTAATATAATCAGGCTGCTGGGTATTTTAGTAATTATTACTTCTGTTTGTTGTCTACCTAATATCTATCAGGTATGTAATATATCAGGCTGCTGGGTATTTTTGTAGTATTACTCCTGTTTGTGGCCTACCTAATATCCATCAGGTATGTCATATATCAGGCTGCTCCAGGTTCTTTAAATACCCTACATCCATTATTTCATGCAATCTTCACAAAAATTCTTGCAAGCTAATGACTATCATCTTTGTTGAACAGATGGCGACGTGTCCAAGATCTTACATCTAGTAAGTGAGCCGTATGTTTCCATTCTTTCTACTCCTCCACTGCTTTAGCATTTGCAGAGATGAACAGGAGTCTAGAGTCTAGCAGACCATGCTAGAAATGAATGATCATCTAACTCCCCAACCAGCCAGCAGGGTAGGTTGGGGGAAGTGACACCAGGAGCAAAGACCGAAAAATGGGAACTGCAAATGCTGAAGTGACCAGATGTCAGAGCCGTGGATCCAAGGGGAAAACTGGGGCTGTTAGGGGATGGGAGGGGACCTCACCTTAGCAGGATGAAACAGGGATACAGGGGAGGTCTGGAGTAGCCCACCCACAAGCCTATTGCAGGAGGCTTTAAACACAATGACTCAAGGAATAGCTCTCCATTGACCTTGCTTCTAGATCCTCCTTCAAACCCTAATTAGTTGGAGGGTAAAACCTCTGCATTTCCATTTTACTGCTGAAAACAGTGAGCCCAGGAGAAGTAATTTGATCAAGGCCACACCGCTGAAAAATGACTGAGTTGGACCTAGGTGGGCCTGACTCCAAGTCTGGCACCCAGAGGGTGGGTTATCTCTGTGGACTGTCAGTGGAAGGTTTTATCTTGCAGCTACCTACCAGCAGTGCAGCTTGGCTGTGGCTCCAGGGAGCTCCACCTCACCTCTGAAGACAGGGAACAGAGGAGCCTGACAGGTTATTTTTATTATGAAATAATTCTTACATGCAGAAAGAATGAGCCATGTGTATGTAAGTTATAAAAATTAATAAAGTGAGTTCCCATGAGCCCTGCTTATGAAACAGATGATTACAGGAGCTGGGAGGATGTCTGGTATCTGTCTTCCTTTTGGTTTTCCCCTAAGAGAGAGGCCCTCTGCTCGCTTCTGGGTATAACATTCTTACTCCTGCACATTGTTTTACCATGCACCATTGTGTTCCTCACAGTAGGTTGTTTCGTTTTGCATGTTATTGAGCTCAATATAAATGGAGTCATAGCTAACACTTACACAGGCTTACTATGTGTTTATTCAACTTTATGTGTACTCTGTGAGGGAGGTGTGATAATCACCCCCGTTTTTAAGATGAAGACATTGAGGTATGGGAAACATAAGGAACTCACCCAAGGTCACAACACTGTCAGGGGATAGAAGCAGGATTTGAACCGGCTGTGCAGTCTGCCTCTGGAGCTGGGCCCGTCACTGGGCTGCAGTGTGGCGTTATCCTGGAGCGATTCTTCAGTGACCTGCTTATGACTGTTGGTGCCTGTAGCTGCACTTCATTCGTTTTTGTACTGCACGGGGCAAGCTGCTGGGACAGGAAGTCATGTGAGGGCAGATGACTTTGAGGAGCCGGCACTGGAGGATGCCTGCCTGCTCCAGCCCGCTTTCTTTCTCACTAGCTGAGTCTTGTTTTGAGCAAGTGTGTTCGGGGATGATGACCCCACCCTCACGCCTGTAATCTCAGCACTTTGGGAGGCCGTGGTGGGTGAATTACAAGGCTAGGAGTTCGAGACTAGCCTGGCCAACATAGTGAAACACCATCTCTCCTAAAAGTACAAAAATTAGCCAGGCGTGGTGGTGCACACCTGTAGTCCCAGCTACTCAGGAGGCTGAGGCAGGAGAATCACTTGAACCTGGGAGGTGGAGCTTGTGGTGAGCCGGGATTGCACCACTGCACTCCAGCCTGGGTGACAGAATGAGACTCCATCTCAAGCAAAACACAACAAAGAGGAATGAGGGGGGAAAGATGGAGAGAGAAGTGCCCTCCTGTTTGCAAGACTGCACCCGTGTGTGGGAGAGAACTGCAGCTGCCTCTTTGGCACCAGGTGACATCACTCACTGGTGAAGGATGGCAGAGTGGACAGAAGAGAGCTGCTGAGTAGCTGACGACATCATCAAGCCTCAGAATTATCCAGTTTTGCAACCCCACCTCCCCCCAGCCTTTTCTTTATGTAAGATAATAAACCCTTATTGTTAATGTACTTTTAGGCAGGGTCTTTTTCTTTCTGTTACTTGCAGCCAGAGGCATCCTAATTGGTCCCTTTCAAGACTCAGGCTTGTGACAGGCCTGGGTCAACTGTTACTTGTCTAGGCTGCCTCCCAGACAGCTCAGTGTTGTGTTGCCTGGGGCAAGATGCTCGTTGTGTGTGTGTGTGTGTGTGTGTGTGTGTGTGTGTATCTCATTTAATTAATCTTGTTTCAAGTGAGGGTGCTGGAATGATCCCAGCAGAGCCTGGGAAATGACTGTGCTGGAGTGAAACAAAAGGGACCTTCTGGACTGTGACAGCTGATATTGAAATACTACAACTCACTTCATACCCAGAGTCAATGCATTATATTCCTAATAAATAATGGGTTACTGCAGGTTAAGTGTCTGTTGCTGCATTCCAATTGTTGATATTTAATTAGCTCTAAAATTAAAGTGTTCTTTTATCGCCACACTGCTAGGACTACTTTATCCCTAATTGATTGAGATTAAAGTGTCTCCCAAAGATCCCGGTGTCCCTTTGTGAGCCCAGGTGCAAGAGGATTTAATGAAAACATTTGACATTTCAAAGTGTGACATAAATATCCTGAAATTAAGCAAAAGACGGTTTTTTTGGTTATATTTTACAATCAGGGTGCTGATGGGTGAGGAAACACTTTTTAATAAGGATTAGGTTTTGTGAGAGGAATAATAATGGCTGAGAGATGATGCAAGTTGGTCGTGGCAAGGTGGTGGAAAGAGGCGGCTAGGTGTGGGGCTTTCCTGGGGCCCCTCGGATTGCCTGGAGGGTGGGTTGGAGAATGAATTCTAAGAGAAAGAGGACTGACTTTGGGGCTCAGTGTGAGTTTGAACCCAGCACTGCCACTTACAAGCTGAATGACCTTCAGCAAGTTATTGGTCTGTCTGAATTTCACTTTCTAATCCTCAAATAGGAATAATGACACCTGCTTCTCAGAGTCATGATAATAAATAGAGATCTTGTTGGCAAAAGAACCAAGTCTGAGCTATAGCAGCTGCGTAATAAGTCATGGCAATTATTAGCCCCTTTAATACAGTTCTGAATGTATATTTGAGGATGACTCAACTCATCATCTATGAGCAGGACAGAGTGAGGCTCTCAGCTGGCCTGGGGTCTTCCCCATCTGGCTCCAGACCTCTCCACCTTACCGACATCTTGGACAGGTATAAGGAGTCCCCAGCCAGGCTCAGTAGATGTTCTGGCCAACCCCTTAGCCTAAGACCCTACTTGCTGCTCTCTATCTAAACTTCTTGGGTCAGAGCCTACTGGTTTTCCTCTCTGGCTTAGATCAAGCCCCAAATCTCAAACACTAATGCCTGTGCCACCTCCCCTCTGGTTGACCTCCTTGCATTAGTTACCCATTGCTGCATGACACATTACCATGAAACACAGTGGTTTAAAACAACCCATGTTTATTATCTCTCAGTATCTGTGGGTCCAAAAACTAGGTGTGGCTTACCTAGGTCCTCTGTTTCAGGGTCTCTCACAAACTAAAATCAAGATGTTGCCCAGGGCTAGGGTGTTATCTGAAGGCTCAAGTGGGGAAAGATCCACCTCTAAGCTCGTGTGACCAGATTGGGAACTAAAACCATAATCAGCCTCAGGAGCACTGTGATATAAACATGGAGCTAACCAAGGGAGAACTAAGTCCCCAGCAGAAATTTGTGTGTTCACCTGCCTCACCTGAGTCTCCAACCTCAACACTGTCTCTCAACTTCAGTTTTTCTTTCACATTGCTAGTGCTTCACAAATCTGAATGACCAAATCCTGTGACAGGGTGTCTTAGTCCATTTGTGCTACTATGACAAAATATCTGAGACTAGGTAATTTATAAAAAAAAAAAAAAAAACAAATTTATTTCTCACAGTTCTGGAGGATAGGAGCCCAAGACCAAGGTGCCAGTAGATTCAGCGTCTAGTGAGGGTTCGGTCTCTGCCTCCAAGATGGTGCCTTATTGCTGCATCTGCCTGAGAGGACAAATGCTGTGGCCTCACCTCACAGAAGGGATGAAAAGAAGCAAAAAGGGCCAGCTGTTTCCCTCCGGCCCTTTTAGAAGGTCACTGATCCCATTCATGCTGATTTCTGCATGGTCCCATCGGGTCTAGAGGCCCCACCTCTTAATCCTGTCACAATGGGGGACTACATTTTAACATGAATTTTGCAGGAGCATAAACATTCAAATCATAGCACAGGATTATTTAAGACCAGGTGAGTGATGGAGGCTCATTTCATTCATTTGGAAGGGATCTTAAAGATTTAATTTCACCCCTAACTGAGACGTTGACCACCACCTGTGGAGGTTTGGTCTGTAGACTCTGATGATGGATGGATGAAGGCACTCTCACACCATTACAGTGATTCAAGTGGGCTAGGGATGGTCGTCAGCTGCTTTTAGAGGGTGAACTCTAGCCAATCGACCAAGACCCCTGTACATCCACACATTTTTTCAGTAAAAGATTTCATAACAGAGGTTTTAAGTGAACATGCTTGTGGATAATTAACATGGTTAAAAGAGTGGTTTTATGAATGATAAAAGCTTTAGGTTCCAGGCCCAGAGTAAACACTATTAACAGGTAATTCCCCTTTGATCTCCCCCTGAGAGGGTCATCCAGCAAAAAGTTTACATGAGTAAACAGAGTAGAGACAAAGAGGTGCGGGGTAAACAGACTTAAAGTGGGAAAGCCTTTCATCATCCCTGTTTCTTCTCTAACATAATGGACCAGCTGCCTTCAACCTGCCCCAGTAAAACCTTTTGGCCTTCTGAAAGGTTTGAGACTAATCTATAACTAATCTATAACATCCCCTAACATTTTGCTAACATTTTGCCAGCCACTCCGAGTGAATTTCAATACCTAACAATTGTTGGAACCACCTCTACAAATGTCTATGCGACCTCCACTGGCAGTTCATTTCACTCAAAGAAGTCTCTGGAAGTTTGAAAGTTTATTCCTTAAGGGTATCAAATCTGCTTCCTTTTTGCTTTCTCCAAAGAGCCCCTGGGCCACTTTAACTACCTTTGTGATGGTCATAAGTGGCATCTTTTGCCCAGTACTCTGCCTCTTCTACACTCCTTGCTTATGGTAGAATTACACTAACTGGTCCCTGATGGTTGGATGGAATCATGTGGCCACTTCTGACCGATGAATTGTGTCACTTTGGGCTGGGCGTTTAAGTGTTGATGGTGAGATTCACTATGGCTGTCTTTTCCCTCCATGTAGTGATCAGCAAATTTCTCAGTGGTGGCTGCTCCATCAGCTTGGATTCCGGAGCAAGGATGATGACTATGTGGGGCAACAGCCCCATGGAAACATAGTGGGAATTAGAAAGGAACACTTCACGTATCTGCAGCTGAGACTTTGGAGTTGTTTGCTACTGGAGCCTAACTCTTCCTATCCTGGCGGATACCCTCCCCTCCTTATTCCCACTCTTTATTTCTTTTTTTTTTTTCTTTTTTTTGAGACTGAGTCTTACTCTATCACCCAGGCTAGAGTGTAGCTGCACAATCTCAGCTCACTGCAACCTCCGCCTCCCAGGGTTCAAGCCATTCTCCTGCCTCAGCCTCTGGAGTAGCTGGGATTACAGGCACATGCCACCACACCCAGCTAATTTTTGTACTTTTAGTAGAGACCAGATTTCACCATGTTGGCCAGGCTGGTCTCAAACTCCCGACCTCAGGTGATCCACTCACCTCAGCCTCCCACAGTGCCAGGATTACAGGCGTGATAATAAACCCTCCTTATTTATTATCATGCACCATGCCCAGACTATTCCCACTCTTGAGTTTAGTAGCTCTGCCATTGAGGGAAGGGAAAGTTAGGTAAATACTAGAGAAATTGGATGTTCCCTTGCAAGGCTACAGATGTTTGCTCCATCAAGAGTTACTTGACACAGATGCACAGCATGAAGGCTGTGGGAAGCCAGAAGTAACAAGCTGCAAACCTGTATAATCTCATTTCCTACTGAACATGGCATGAAATCTACCGAGATCCTCACCACAAAGAACATGACTGCCTAGAGACAGCATGCACACTGCAGATCTGATGTGGGCCCCACACAGGTGTGAGGTCTCAGCTGTTGCATGCTGGCTCTCCTTGAGCATGCCCTGGATATGAGGGAGAGAAATTCTGTACCTGTGCGCATCCTGCTGTTCTTTGCCCCGACTAGGTTCAACACATTCGTTCAGTGAAAAACAGTCCCTAACTCTGGTGTGAGAGGGCTAATTGGCAAGTTCGTGCATTGAACCTCTGTTTGGCTTGCTTTCTACAACTTTGTTGTTTAGTCGAGAGGGATAAGATAGGATACAGGGCGTATTATTTTCTGAGTTGTTGACTGTCTGCTAAAAAATCAGTTAGCTTGTGAAGTTCAAACACATTTATGAAAAGTAGCAGATGCCTATGAAATTGGACAATTAGCTTTTGGAAGAGAAAGCTCATCAGAACCATAGCTCTGACAGCAATTATTTGATCCTGTCTTTCTGAGAACCTCTGTGCATGCCATAACATGCACGTTCATTCACATGCACTCACGTACACACCAGGTCTCATGCAGGCAACAGGCCCTTGCAGCTTCATACATTTCCTAATGTCCTGCACCATCACCTTGAGGGAATGAAGGAACAAAGACACAAGGCTTCATATCCCAGGAGAGGCCCAGGCAGGAACACTGGCGATACCGGTTCTCAGAGGTATCCGCATGCCCATAAGCAGTTTTAAAAAGTCCATGGGGGTCAGACTCTGTCAGGGGAAGTGAGTGACAGGCTCTCCGTAGCCTGAGACATAAATTGTGCTCAGACTCCCACTTCTAGAATGCTTCCTCGTCTCTTATCCTGCCATGGAGTATTTCCATCTTCTCTCTAATCCAAACGGCTGGCCTGCAGACAAGCTCGCACATTGTGATGACTTTGTAGGTAGCTTGGCCGCAGGTTAGAGCAAGCTTCCAGTGCAAGCTGGGAAAATCTCCAAGGTACAGAAGCCCAGGTAGCGGTGCTCAGTCCTTTGCAGAGGAGGGATGGAAATCTTTCTGGTTTCCCTCCCCAGCTCCTTCCCCCAACAATTTATCACCACCCACAGAGGTCTATGTACTGTAGCAACCACACACCTTGAGATTTGCCAAAGTGGGCCTGGCTCTATGATGAGAGCTACGGGAGCAACCATTTTGACTCCAGAGCAAATTCTTTTTTTTTTTTTTGAGATAGAGTCTTGCTCTGTCACCAAGCTGGAGTGCAGTGGGTATGATCTTGGCTCACGGCAACTCCGCCTCCTGATTCAAGCAATTCTCCTGCCTCAGCCTCCCAAGTAGCTGGGACTATAGGCACGCGCCACCACACTCAGCTTATGTTTTTGTGTTTTTAGTAGAGACGAGGTTTCACCATGTTGGCCAGGATGGTCTCCATCTCTTGACCTCGTGATCCGCCCTCCTCAGCCTCCCACAATGTTGGGATGACAGGCATGAGCCACCGTGCCTGGCCCAGAGCAAACTCTTGCACTGAGCCTGTCCTAGACCACCACACCTCTAACAGGTCCTATTCCTGGACACAGGTGGCTCTGCTGCTGGGAGTGAGCCTAGAGACCTCCAGACTGGAGGCACCACTCAGCTGTGAGCCCTGGTGGCAGTGAAGCTGTGGCTTGCACTTTGTTGGTGTTTTCTTACCAAGAGCTGTTTTGGGTTCTGACCGTCCATAATGGGATTGAATTGTAATGATTTGGTATTGAAGTCTTCTTAACATTCAAGGGAAATGGATCCTGTTTGTAAATGTGTTTGCAAATAGTGGAATGATTAACCTAGACCTGTGCATGCAACTCCTTGGTTGGTATGACAAAAAGTGGGGGTGGTCAGCATGCCCCAGGAGAGGAGGAGGTGGGCTTCAAGCTTCTGGAACCAGGCCTTACTTTCCAGGCTGTGGTTAGAGAAGGCTGCTCTGTGCCCCAAGGCCTTCCTTTTACTGGCTTGTGATAGGGCTGGGTTGTACAAGTGGCATGTGGTCCATTGCATGTGCTAATGTAAGTAGAAACTTAAGCCATGAAGAATAAATACCACCAACATGTATATGATACAAGGGACAAGATGAATATCACAAATATTATCACTGCTCTAAGCATTATACATGTGTGATCTAATCTAATCCTCGTGACTGTCCTAAGTGGTAGGTAATATTCCTATGTCCCTGATGAGAGAGCTGATAACTTGCCTAGGGTCACACAGGCCCAAAGGAGAGGTCCTGAGATTTGAATCCAGGCCATATGGCTCTGCCGTCTATGTCTTGACTGTCTTATTGTGTTGCTAACAGCAGAGTCAGGTATGGTCTGGTGTTGATCAGGGCTTGGGAGAGCATATTAGTTATTTACTGCATTTAACAAATCACCCAAAAACTTCACAGCTTAAGGGGATCACATTTGGGATCTGTCTCTGTGAGTAGGGTATCTGGGTGTGGCTTGGCTAGGTCCTCTGCTTTGGACTGTCTCTCAGGCTGCAGATGAGGTATTAGCCAGGGCTGGAGGGCAGGCACTGTGCCATTTGTGCAGGCTTCACTGGAAAAGGCTTCACTTCCAAGTTCACTTTTGTGTCTGTTGGCAAAATTCAGTTCCTTAACAGTTGTGGGGCTCAGGGCTTTAGTTCTCAGCTGGTCGGAGGCTGGAAGCTTCTCTCAGTTCCTTGTCACACAAAGAAGGCAGCAAGAGAGAAAGCCCACTAGCAAGAGAGAAGTTCCCATCTTTTACAATTGATCTCGGAAGTGACACTCATTATTTTTGCCATATTCGTGTGATTAGAACAGTCACCAGGCCAGACCACATTCAAGGAGAGGAGATCACACAAGAATGTGCATACCAGGAGGAAGGGCTCATCTTAGACCACCTTAGAGTCAGCCTGCCACAGAGAAGAAGAGGGAAGCCAGCTCCAGTGCCCATGACCCAAGTCTAAGACTAGGCGAACATTCTGCAAAGCTTAGAGGCACGGGTTTCCTGCCGATGGGCAGAACAGCTCACTTCCACTCCAGAGAAGCTTGTTGAGAGGATGACCTCCAGATAGTTTTATCTCTTGACCTTTTCTGTAGATATCAGAATGAGTAGATAGAATTTTGTTTCTGAAAATGATGCTGAGATCTGCTACACAACCATCATTTTAAAACAAATTTCTACATGTTCCTAACCTTCCTTCCACCTCTCCTTATTCAGCAGTTGATCTGTTTGTTAATGCAGATATTTACTGAGCATCTGTTATGCAGATGATACAGCACCTGCTAGTAAAGACCTACAGATAAAACACACACTTCTGGCTTAAAAGAGCTCAAGTGACATTTATTATTTTAGCCATATTCCTTTGGCTAGAACAAGTCACCAGGCTGGCCCACTTTCAAAGAGAGGAGATGATACAAGGATGTGAGTAGCACTAAGTGGGGATCAGCCGAGACCATCTTCGAGTCCACCTGCCACAGAGGGGAGGTATCTAAGGAAAAGATCCTTTGCAAATGCAACACAGCTCTAGGAAGAGAAGGCTCGGAATCCTTCCCATTATCACCCAGATGCCACGTGTTGCAGTAGAAGTTATAACAGGATGCCATGGGTAAGCTCAGGTAGGCTTGGAAACGTGGGGTCTATGGAATTTTCCCCAGGGGAGGTGATAAGATTAGCTGGATCTGGAAGGCCAATGGGGAATCAGGGTGGAGGTGGATGAAGGAATCCCCAGACAACACACGCAGCCTCTAGAATTCTCCAGAGGCTTGAGGGAGCTCAGCACTTTCTGGGAACTAGAAGACACGTGGTAGGGCTAAACTCAGTGAGGTGAGATGAAGAAGCTGCACATGCTTGAGAACATGTCCCAGGCTACTGGCTGCAATTGGAAGCCCTTTGTGTCAAGAAGAACATTCACTGTCAATAAATACTTCACAAGAACTTACTGCATACCACATGTGGTTCTAGGCACTGGGAAGATAGCAGTAAATAACACTGAAAAGATCAGGGGTTCCCAAGGCCACTTCCCTTCTGACACCAACTGAAAAGGTTAAGGGGTATCCAAGACCAGCCTGAGGTTCAGTCATTCACTAGAAGGACTCGGAACTCAGCAAAGTCATCATGCCCATGGCTGTGGTTTACTGCACTGAACGGGTACAGACAGAAATCAGTCATGGGCAGAGGTGTGTGGGGCAGGGTCCAGGAGAGACCAGGCATGAACTTGCATTGTCCTTTCCCAGCAAAACTGTGGGCAGCACTCACTTCTTCCAGCAGTGATGTGTGGCAGCACACACGGGGCATGGCCAACCAGAGATGTTCACCCAGGCCTTGGTGTTCGGAGATTCTACTGGGGCTCAATCACGGAGACATGACTGACCTCAGTCGCTAGCCCCTCCAGAAGTCAAGTGGTCCAAGACCCATCCCCACCCAATACACCATAAATCACATTGTTAGCATAGACTAGCTAGGGTGGCCCAAGACCCCAGGTAAACAAAGATGCTGTTATCAAATAGGACATTCCAACGACATAGAGGTTCCCTCCCAGAAGCCAGGGCAAAAGACCCAAACCTTTTTTTGGGCAAAGTTGATCCTTTACTGCATAAATACAGACTTGGTTCCTGACCTCAAAGAATGTGCTTCCTGGCCAGACAAGGTGGCTAATGCCTATAAGCCCAGCACTTTGGGGGGCTGAGGCAGGTGGGTCATGAGGTCAAGAGATCGAGACCATCCTGGTCAACATGGTGAAATCCCATCTCTACTAAAAATACAAAAAAATTAGCTGGGCATGGTGGTGCACACCTGTAGTCCCAGCTACTTGGGAGGCTGAGGCAGGAGAATCGCTTGAACCCAAG
>PVKP010008634.1:0-25743 GCA_004027715.1 Plecturocebus donacophilus | reverse complement strand
GTTGCAGTGAGCCAAGATCGCACCACTGCACTCCAGCCTGAGTAACAAGAGCAAAACTCTGTCTCAAAAAAAAAAAAAAAAAGAATGTGCTTCCTAGGGGGAAGACAGATCTCACCCCCACCACACACACACACCCACCCACACACACACACCACCACCACCACCACCATCATGACCACTATCGACACTCACCCAACAATATAACTACAAATGGTCATGAATGCTGTGAAATAAAGCCAGAGGAATCGCAGGACACTGACCTAGAAGCACAGAGAGAGACTTCATCAATAGGACAGGGAAGGAAGGCATCTCTGAAGAGGCAACTTTGGAGTTAAGTCCTGACGAATGACAATGAACCACCATGCAAGACAAGAGCTGGAGTAAAATCATTCCAGGCAGACAGAATGGCAAGCACATAGTATAAAGGAGAAGGAGACTTGGGTTGTTCGAGGAACAGAAAGGAAACAGGTATAAATGGAAATAGTGAGCCAGAGGGAGGGGTCATGCAATGGAGCTGGACGGACACATCATGCATAGCTTTGCAGGTCACTGTAAGGAGTTGGAAATTTATTCCAAGAGCAATGGAAATCCAGCCAGCTGATTTCATTTTGTTCTAACTCTACAGAAAAGGGTGATGAGCGTGAAGCACACAGAGTGTCTAAAAGGCAACCTATACAAAACCAGTGATCATACAGGGGTGCACCCCGGGGACAGGGCCTGTTAGAGAAAAGGCACCAACAGAAGGCGCTCTGGGGTCAAAGTGATAGATGAGAAACAGAGAGACTGTCACAAAGGCAAGAAAAAGAATCTAAGACTCTCTTCTCTTTATAGACCTGTGGGACACTCTTGGTGTTAGGTGGGTCTTAGAGGGGAAGACCCACCCAGCTGGCAGCTGCTGGGTGGCCTGGGATGGAGCCTGGAGGGGTAGAATGGGCGTGGGACTCCCAGGATCTTCCTTTAGCCTCAGGAATCTCAACAGCACTGACTTTGCTCTGCATAAGATTGGAAGCCTGCAGTGGAAATCAGCATCCGTGTGTGTGCATTCACGCTTGTGTGTGCATGCCTGTGTCTAATTTTGTGGCCTCATTGACTCAACTTGTTAAGATGAATCTTGAAAAGCCTTAAATAAACGGAGGCTGTGATGGCAAAAGCTGCCCATATGTGAGGACTGCGTGGCTTCATGCGGGAGCGTGTGCAAGCAAACGCCTTCGTACTCCCGTGCAGGAGAGGAGAGGCGAAGGCAGGTGCTTGCGAGGCGCACTGAGGGCCCAGAGTGGCCAGAGACCCCTCTCTCTGGGAACAGAAGAGCAAGGAAGAGACTTCCTTTGGGAGCCTCTGCACCTGTCGTTCTCCACGAATGTGCCAGAGGAGGAAGGGACCAGAGTGGCCTGAGCTCTGGTCACTTCTCTCAGTGGCTTCCCTTCCTCCCTCAGGAAAAGTCAAGACTGCATAGTGGCAGAGGGGTGGGGAGGGTGGTGACCCTCACACCTCACAAAAACTGCCACTGACCCAGAGAAACTTCCACTGGCTCAGAGTGACCCTCACTCCTCAGAAAAACTGCCACTCGGCTAGAGATACCACACTGGGCCACTGGCAGTTGCCACCGTAAGACATGGCATTGTCTTGCCACCACGATGCCCCAAAAGCCAGACTTCCACCTCTTCAAGTGAAGAACTTGAAGCTTGGTGGGATTAATCACCCACACCCAAGGCCACGTACCTTCTTGTAGACAGAGACATGATTTAAGATGAGCAGTAGAATTCAGTGCCACCTGTCCAGCCATTGGGACCTCTATCCTTCTCTGCTACGTGCAGTCCCCACTGTAGCTGGGTCTTAGGGGAAGATCATGTTAGTTCCTTTGAAGGGGCAGGGATGCATCTGTGGCTGGTCACAAAGGGAGAGAAGAGTAAAGCAGAGGAAGGTGGCTACAGCGTGTTAGTAGAGGTGAGAACGGACAGCTCAAGTTTCTGCTCAAAGCTCCCTCATCACAGGGTCTTCTGTGGCCATCTTATATGGAATAGCAGTGGCCCTGAGCTGCCTGGCCTCTGCCTGACCTCTAGGCTCGCACTCCGTCCTTCCGCCCCCCCATGCTCTGTGTCACAGGGGGCTGACTGAGTGGGCTGCATCGACCAAGTCCCCTTGCCCTCTGCCTTCCAGTTGGGTTTGGCCGATGGAAGTCACCACAGGAGACCAGAAGGCGGGAGGAGAATGACATTGGTGTATTGACCTCTCAGCTCTCTCATTAGTGGACCATGGGGTCTCTTTCACAGCAACAGCCCGCTCCCAGCTCCAGCAGCTGCTCTCTTTCCCTGCTCCCAGGTCTAGATGCAGCACCAGGCAGCTTCCCGTGATGCTGGGTCCAGGGTGACTGGCCATCCCTGAGTGGGTCCCCTGACTCCGCCCACCTCTGCCACTTTATTGTCCCCATCACACCGGATGAGGAGGGGTCTGCTTCCTGCCTTGTTGCTCACTAATATACTCTCCTCCCCATCGTCTGTAGCCCCCTTGCCTGCTTTATTTTGCTTTGAAGCATGGCTCATTACCTTACATTGTATTATCTATTTCCTGGCTTATTTTTATAGTCTGTCTCCCCTACTGAAATGAAGGCGGAATGAGGCAATGCCTCACTAAAATACCCTTGGTGCCCAGGACAAAGTGTGCACATGATGAATGTTTGCTGAATGAGCACCCAAGGGGAGCAGTGCACCCCACTTTGCCATCACTCTGCCCTACTAGCCTTTTCGGAACTTTTTTGGCAGAGAGATGGGGTTCCTGGTGAGGTGAGGCTCTCAGGAACACAGGTTCCAGGGGTGGGGGTGGGTCTCAGAAGATGCCAGAAGCAAGGAGGCCAGGAGTTCATGGGAAGGAGGGAGCAAGGCGTTTTGTCGTCTGAGCCACACTCACACCAGGAAATGAAACGCTTTCACCTTTATTAGCACTGATAAGAATAATAGTCCATTCTCCAGGCTTTTAAATCTTACTCCATCATCATTTTCCAAGCAAAGCTGCTGAGCATAGTGGGAAAGACAGGCTCGATGTGGTTAAATCATTCTCAGTGCCTGGAGCTTCTGTCTGCACAAGGCCCTAGGGAGCCCGGGGTCTTCCCTCTTCACCTTGGAAATCCCACACAGGAAGGGGAAGATTCTGGAAGACAAGGGCTGGGCCAGTGCCCCTTGGACTTACATCTCTGCTCCTAGTTTGACCCAGCACAAAAAATAGTATCAATGGTAGGGCAAAGCCTGTAGATGCAAGACCCAGACTGCCTGGGTTCAAATCCTGGCACCGCACTTACTGTCTCTGCAACGTTGGGTATGTGATTGACCTCTCTGGGCCTCTCTTTCCTCATTTCTAAAATGGGAGAGATAATAATAGCAGGCATAATGGGACCATTGCAAGGAATAAATGAGTTGATATGCATAAAGTGCTTAGACAAGCTTCTGGCAAATACCAATTGAGTATCCATTATCCGAAATTCCGGGGACCACAGGTGTTTCGGATTTTGGATGTTTTCTGATTTTGGCTTTTGGAGTATTTGCATTATACTATCCCAAATCTGAAATGCTCCAGTGAGCCTTTCCTTTGAGCATCACGTCCGTGCTCAGAAAGTTTCGGATTTTGGAGCATTTCGGATTTTGAAGTGTTTCAGATTTTGGGGCATTTCAGATTTCAGATTTGGGGATTAGGGATGCTCAGCCTATGCGTTGGCTGTTGCTGTTATTAGTTGGGTACTTTAATTCCTGCTCTGTGTCAAGCAGGGACCCATGAAGGCTCTCATCATCCTGATGAACAGACGAAGACCTTGAAGCTTGATGGGGTCCATCGCCCATATCCAAGACTGCATACCTCTTGGAGGGCAGAGAATTGATTTAAGATGGGCAGTGGGACTTCAGTGACCCCTTCCCAGCCACTGAGGCCTCTGGCCTCCTAGTGGCTGCTATGTTAGTCCCCCAGAGTTAGTCACAGGCTGATGATTTTGCCTGGGGCTTGAGAGGCAGAAGAGTGGGGCTGGAGATGGGGGTAGACAGGGCAGGGGACCCTCCTCCCAGAAACTCCACATCCCAATGTCCCCTGCACCTAGAGAGAACACACAGCCACTTCCCTGGGATTTAGGCTTTCTGCCTTGTCTCTTCTGAAATGAATAAAAGGGGTAAGTCAGGAAATAGTGAGCAGATACAAATAAAATGAGGAGGGCAGGGGATGTGGGGGGCGGAAGAGGAAGAGAGCAGGGTGTGGGCACCCCTGAGGGTACGTGAGCACAGACACATGCGCTCCTCATGGACACACGTGCTCCTCAGCAGATGGTGCAATTCATATTGATCTACCTAATTTTCAGAAGCAAATTGATCTTGGCTTTTCACAACTTATCTAGGACAGAGAAGTCTCTGGGAAGCCTTTTCACGTGGTAGACAGCCTGGGGTGCTCATGCTTTTGAGAGCAGAACCACAGACTTCATCTCCCAAGCGCCCAGGCTGGTGGCAGCGCCTCCAGCCTCAGCAGGGTCCTGGGAGAGGGCACAGTGAAGATGGCATGGAAGGAGGGCTCAGCCCTGGCTGGGGAGGGAATGGAAGTCGTCCGGGACAGTCAAGGCTCAGAGATCTGGAAAGGGCTTAGGAAAGCAGACACTTACCATTGAGGAAGTGTGGGAGGAGATTGGGAAGGACAAACGCCCGGGAGAATTCTGCAAAACAGCTTGGCCTCCTCTCTCTAGAAGCCCTGCCCAGGGGAAATCATCTGCTCCTTTGAGAAGAGCCTGTTGCAAAAAATGTCAAGACCATTTACTTATAGAGCAGGTGAGAAAAGCACCTCTCTCCAGTAGTTAAACAGGAGGACAGTTATTGGAAAGCAAATATCCCCGTGTTCCCCAGGCACAACAGTGTCACCTGCTTCGGCACGGGCACTGCAGACAGGTTCATGATGGGATCTTCTCAGGTCCCATGGGCAGTTGCCACAGCAGAAAAGGCATCGGTGGCTGGGCTCCAGACCCAGGAGAGTTGGGGCCTGCAGCCTCTGAGACTCAGGGCATGATGTGTGTTATTGTTCCCTCCGTGCAGAAAGACAAGAGCCATGTCTCTTCATCTAGGGAGGGAGGTGAGAGTTATCACCCGTCACATGAACCCAGCATGAAGTGGAGCAGCCCGAGGTGGGTATTCACCACTGATAAAAATCTGTCTCCCTGCCAGCTTACGGTGCGACTTAAAAGGCAAATGCATAATTTAACTGCGCAATTTGGGAATGGGTTTCTATAGGGTGACAGCTAAGAGTCTCCATCTTTGGGAAAAGGGCCCTGGAAGAACAGTCAGAGAGGAGTCATCCTTCTAGAATTGACTAGGAAGGATGAGCCATGTGGTGGGGTAGGGGGTGGTGGCGGTTGGGGAAAGTTAAAGCAAGTGTTAGTTCTTTTTTTTCTTTTTTGAGACAGTCTCACTCTCTCACCCAGGCTGGAGTGCAGTGGCGCGATCTCCGTTTACTGCAACCTCCGCCTCCCAGGTTCAAGCGATTCTCCTGCCTCAGCCTCCTGAGTAGCTGGGACTACAGGCACACACCACTACACCCATCTAATTTTAGTATTCTTAGTGGAGACAGGGTTTCCCCATGGTGGCCAGGCTGGTCTCTAACTCCCGACCTCCAGTGATCCACCCGCCTCAGCCTCCCAAAGTGCTGAGATTACAGGTAGCAGGTGCTAGAGTTCTTTAAGAACAGGTGACCAAGGTGTGGAAGGGCCTCAGCTGCATCTCAGCCAGATGAGGAGCTGGCATGTTTTCAGGGTGGAACTGTGCTTCCCTCAACTCCATAGGGAACCCCAAGTCTTCAGGAAGTAGTTGGGCAGGTAATAGCCTTGCCTCTGAGCAGTTCTTGGTGTGGGACAGAGAAGTGTCCCCTGGAGTGAGTATTGGCTGCAGGGGACCTGAAGGTGATGGGGAGGTGGGCCCTGTTAGAACCTGCTCAGGCAGTCACCCCTCAGCTCCTGTAGAGTGTTGAATGGTGTTCCCCAAAGTTCATGACCATCCAGAACCTCAGAATATGGCCTTAATTTAGAACTAAGAGCCCACAGATGTGCTTATGTAGGACGAGTCCAAACAGGATTAGAGTGAGCCCTAAATCCAATGACCAGTGTTTTTACAAGAGAAGGAGAAGAGGCCAGGAGCAGTGGCTCACATCTGTAATCCCAGCACTTTGGGAGACTGAGGCAGGAGGATCACGTGAGCCCAGGAGTTTAAGAACAACCTGGGTGATATATCAATACCTTGTTTTTACAAAAAAAAATTAAAATTTAGCCAGACATTGTCATGCACCCCTGTAGTCCCAGCTACTCAGTAGGCTGAGGTGTGAGGATCACTTGAGCCCAGGAGGTGGAGGCTGCAGTGAGCTATGATCGTGACACTGCACTCCAGCCTGGGCCACAGAGCCAGACCTTGTCTCAGAAAAGGAAAAAAGAGACACACAGGGCCACCCACAGAGAGAAGGTCATGCAGTGGTGGAGGCAGAGATGGGAATGATGCCCCTGCAAGCTAGGAAATAACAAGGATTGCTGGCAACCCCTAAAAGCCAGGAGAGAGGCATGGAACAGATTCTCCCTCGGAGCCTCCAGAGGGGACCAACCCTGCTGACACTTTGATTTTGGACTTCTGGCCTCCTGAGCCGAGAGAGAACACATTTCTGTCATTTTCAGCCTCCTGCTTGGGGATAATTTGTTGCAGCAGCCCCAGGAGCTGGCTGCAGCCTCCACGCCCCCAACCCCACAGGGCTGATCTGCCGAAGTGCAGACTTGCTTTGTCCAGGTACCCTGGAGGCATCCTTGGCACCTGGGCCCAGCCCTGGACATCTTTCTTGGCTCTTTACCATGTACAGCATGCATCCTCTCCTCCCGCAGCTCTGTGGAACAGGCAGGGCTTGTGCCCCAAATCCCATTTTGCAGATGGAGAAATCAAGGCCTGTGGGGCTAGGACCCAGAACTGGCTCTCTGCGATGTGCTTGTCAATAAGGAGAATGTGGAATGAGGCAGGTCGCATGGCAAGTCTCAGAGTCCCCTGCACAGAGGACCTTGGCAGGGTTCATCACTCTTGCACCTTGGCTGGCATAAGGAGAGGCAGAGGGCCTTTGGGTCCTGAGCCTCTCCCCACTGTCCTCACTGGCCCTGGTCTCTCCCTACAGCATCAGGGCTGAGCCTCCCTGACCACCACCCTCAGCTTCTCAGAGACAGGAGCCTCTCCCAGACACCAGCCCACCAACTCCTCCAGCCTCCACGTGGGGCTTGTGAGCCTGCAGGGTATAGAAAGCCACTTCCCTAGAGGCGCTTTGGGACCCCGGCTGCGTAGGTGGTGGTGCAGGCAGCATGGGTGCCCCATAAACACGTCGATAATCATAAAAGGAGGTAAAGTTTATTGTCTTAGCTATTTCGGGTACCAGAGGAGAAAAACAATGTATGAATTGCAACAATGAAAGATTTACGGCATCTGTCAGTGCAGATAGAGGGGTTGGCTGGAATTATTGCAGCCGGGAAGAATTGTGTTTTAGGATCTGCCCCAGGTATTAATTTGTGGCAGGCTTATCCTGTCAGGAACATACAATGCTCATGGTGTCGAGAAGTAATACTTTAAAGGGCCTTAATGCCAATTGGATGGGAGCTGGGAGTCGGAGCCTGGGAGGCAGCTGATCCCCTTAGCAAGGTTTTCCAATAAGTTCCAGATGAAAAGCGTGAGGCTGCTGAGCAACATCATCTTCCGAGACTCTCAGACTGGATCTGTCTTCATTTACTGTGTCGGCTCGTGCATCATTCTCCTCCCTGATGCCCAAGGTGACGTCGTCTCTCCTGCCAACCAGGGGTCGGGCAGACCGTAGGGTGCCGGGGATCCTGGCCTGGAGTCCCGAGTCCCGCGTGCAGGTCAGGCGTGGTGTGCTCCGCTGGGCGCCTTGAGCCTCAGAGTCTTGCAGTCCCAAAGACTGGCCCGAGGCCCCGGCAGACTATTCAGGAAAGAACATTTTGTGACCCTCAGTTCCTGCCCTCTGTCAGAGAGCCTGGGTGCCTCTTCTCTGTGACCTGGAGACAGACCGCCCTGGCCCTGTGACTTTACCAAAAACCCAGTTAACCTAATCCTCCCACTCCTTTTCTCCATCTTGGTGATGTCCGGTCCAATCTGATTTTTGCCAAATGCCACCTCCAAAGACGGGGAATGGTTCTGAGAGCACACAGCTTGCGCTTCCTCCCTGGAGACCTTTCCAGGTTTGAATATCATCAGGATCCTGAAAGTTTTCATGCCTCAGCGGCTTCTGTGCCTTGCGTCCTTCATACTTTCCCATCTCCTTTAGCCCACGCCTTTCTGGTGCTGGAGTAGACGGTGGAGACTGGAGCCAGATGGGAGGAGAGATGAGAACACTGGAGTGCCTGGAGCTCTCTGGGAGCGCTAACCACCTCCCAGCCCCAGCCACACAGCGAGGGGAGGCAGCCAGAGGGAAGAACGCAGCCTCAGGAGGGACCACGTGGAAAAGGAGCTTATGTCGGTGCCAGCTCTGGTGGGCCTTATAAAGGGACATTGTAAAGGGGCTGCCTCCAGGTTTCTCCATTTGCAAATGGGATTGTGACACCGGCCCTGCCTTTTCCGCAGAGCTGTGGGAGGACAGGATGCTGTCAGTGGTAAAAAGAAAAAAGTCCAGGGCTGGCTCAGGTGCTCAGAAGACCTCCAGGGCAGCTTACATGGTCTACACAGCACCTGAAGACCCGGGTGGCACTAGGCTACGGGCCTCCCTGGCTGAGAGGGAAGAAGCCCTGGGTGCAGCCCCATGGTGCCGACTGAGCCAGGACAGAGCCTGCTGAGCAGGGCAGCGGCTCCAGCCCCCGGGATGGGGGATGGTTCCTGTGGACTCAGGAGTTGCTCTGCTGGTCAGTCTCTCCCTCTGCCCTTCATCCCTGGCAAGCCCTCTCCTCCCCTGGGGCGTGGGGGCAGGGGACCTGCTGAGAGCAAGGCATTGGGAGGAATTGGAACAATGCTGCCCACCTACCACGCATTTGGAAATGGGGCATGGGTCACTGTTGCAATGACCCGAGGGTGCTGCATGGAGACATGGCATGACCGGGAAGACAAGCCTGTTCTTCCACCTGGAGCCCTGGGAGTGCCTTGCGGGGGCGAAGTGACTCCTGGTTAGTGCCCCAAGGGATTGGAAACACAGCCCGGGCAGCTCAGCCTGGGGTCTGAACTTGAACTCACCTGACACCTTGAGGGGCTTCCTTCCCGTCTGAGGATAGCATCCACTTGGGGGGAATGGGCCGGGCTGGAATGAGGCACACAAGGAGAGTTGGGCGGGGGGGGAGCTGGAAGATGGCACAGATCCTGCTTGGGATGCCTGGTGGACACCTGTGTATCGGAAGCTACAGTTGGAACAAGGCTGGGTCAGCTTCCAGAGCTGGAGTTGGAGTTGGAGGCTCTTGAAGCTGACCCAGCCTTGCTCCAGCTATAGCCAGGATTCCTCTGTGGATGGTAGGTGAGGAAGGGTCACTTGCCTTCTTGATGAAGCGAGGGCCTCTTTCAAACAGCCATGGAGGGGGCCAGGGACGTCTCACTCCAGTCTCAGGCAAGCTCACCAGGGCCGAGCAGTTGGACGTGGCTGATTTCTTGCCCTGTCTGGGTCAATGAGGCCTCCCTCTCCACCAGCAGGTCCATGACAGGTGTCACTTCTTCTCAGGTGAGTTCTCAAACACCACAGCCCCTTGCTATTGTTCAGGAAGGAGTAGAAAGAGCTGCAAGGGAGAGGAGGGCAGGCTAGTTCTTCCCTTGACCTTGACCAAGGTCAGAAGAGGCAGTTTTGGCCTGGACATCTGGGAACTTCCAACACATCTGTCTTCCAGTAGTTTGGAGCCAAACACGGAACAACCGTAAAAGGTGCATGGGGTGCAGATGTCCTCATGGCCAAGAGCAATTTTAAAATGAAAGAATAATTTTCTCACATCGATCAGGTGTATCAAGGCCTGTTTTTAGCCCTCTCTGCCCCCATTGTCCTTAGACCAAAGAAAAAGGAATCTTTTTTACAGCTCAGGTGCTGGGGCTTCAGGGCTGCACCAAAGATGCTCTGGTCTCTACAGAAACCTGACCTCCAATGCACAAGGGAAGTAGCAGGGCAGAGAAGGTTATAATGAAGAGACACTTACCAGGTATTTGGACATGGGGCAGGGGTCATTGCTACAATGACCAAGGGATGCAATATAAGAGCTTCTGGTGCTTATGTTGGAGACAGGGGCAGGGAATGCCCATTTCCTGGAAGTGCCCTGGATGGGTTTTGCTGGTTGGGTTCACAGGCTCCAGGCCCAGGCCCTCCTAGCCTCCCCAGCAGGACCTGTTAGGCTTTGAGCAGTAGTGACCAGTCACAACGGTGGTCATTTCTCTGATTTTGGAGCCCGATGAGAGGTGAACTCAGGCATCAAACTCCTTTGGACTCAGGAGTTCAAAGATTGCAGTCTTATTACCATAAAAGCTGGATTGGCACAGCTGTAGGGTTACAGGGGGCTGTTGCATCCTCCCTGCTGAATTGAAAATACTCCTCGGAATGGCAGCCAGTGCCTGGAAGGGTGAGATATCTATGAGGATGAAAATCTTTCCGCAGCTCAGAAGGAGCACAAGAGGCCAGAAGGGCTGAGCCAGGCATGAATGGGTAGATCATGCTCCCTGATAGCCTGGAGTGAGTGGGGGTAGGAGGGAGGCTGGGAGGGTCCCCTTCATATTTATCAGCAGAGCACCGTGGGGATTGGAGGGTGGTGACTGGTCACCATGTGGGTCTGTGCAGGGCACTGCCTGGGGCTGGTCACTCTTGGTCTCCCTGCTCCAAATACCAGCAGCACCTTCCCTGGCCATTGTGACAACTGCCCCTGCCCCATTTCTAAATGCCCAGTAGATGGGCAGTATCGCCCCAATTGGCAGCCACTGAGTCATGGAGTTCGAAAAAAAGGGGAATGGCGACTCCCAAACTGCACCATCATTTGTGGGTGAGACACAGGTTGGAAAATCCTTGAAGTAACTTCCTTGAATGGATAGAGAGGCAGGTCTAGCCCGGGGTTTGGGCTTTAGGAGGGTGGGTCAAGAGAGGGGACAGAAGACCAATGAGATGACCATCAGATGAAGGGAGGTGTGCACAGAGGACTTGGAAACCCAGAGTGAGGAGTGGCACAGGATGCAGATGGCACTGGGGAGCCACAGAAGGAGGCAGCAGGGGTGCAGCTTGTCTATACTGCAGGTGAGACATAAAGGTCCTGCAATCTACAAGAGCCACCTGTTCTCTGGGGCTCCCAACACCTCAAAATGAGATCTTCCTTCTGTGGCATTCTTGGGGGCTCCCTGGTCCCCTTAGTCCACTTTGCTGAGGATGACCTTCAACTGAGCACAAGGTCATGCCCTCAGTTCACCCTGGGGAATTCCCTCTGCTAGGGAGTTTCATAATTCAGTGCTTTGCACACAGTAGAAACCCAGTGATTGTTAAAAAAAATGAATGAATGAATAAATGAATGAATGTTACTGTTTTGTTGCCGCTCCACCCTTACTTCCTACCCTCTAGTACAACTCAGAGGTCTACCTGTTTGCCTCCAAGGCTGCTGGAGAAGCAGGTTCTCTTCTGCTTTGAGCCCAGGTCTCTCCAGTTTGGCGTCTGCCTAAAGCAGCTGCCCAGCAGACACCATCTCCATTAACCACCCGGGGCCCTCTGGCCTTCATCCACCCCTAGGAATGCTAATGGCTTCATCTTTACTTTCTCTTGCCCTTCCTTCTGGCCTTTCTCCTCATCAGATCTGCTCTGCTACAAATTATCCAGCTTCCCCTGACTTCTTTCCTCTCTGAAATCACCGTTTCCCAGACAGCTCCTCCCAGATCAGACCACCCTTCCTCCCTGCCCCTTGCCAAACCCCTCAGCAAGACTCAACCCTTGCACTGCACACATTCATTTCATTAAAGCAATACCCTTCTCTCTCTGGGAAGTCACCACCATAATCCACCACCACAATTAACTTTTTAGAAGCCTCCCTATTTTTATTTTATTTAAATGCCAGTCCTGCCTGGGGAGATTCCTTTAATCCACAATTATTTCAGTGGGGTGAGAGAGGCACTTTGGTCACAGTAGGATCTAGAGATGAGTTTAGCATTGTTTGAACGAGATTGCAGAACCTCTCAAGGGGTTCAGCTGTCTGCAAACAACATGAGTTGGAGTGAGCTGCCCATGCCTGGGTGTATGTAACTCACATGGCCTCTGAGAACCCATATGAGTTAATGGGGGTGCATTGAAAATAATGGCAATGCAGATTGGAAATCTTTGGGACAGAGGGGAAAAGCAAACCCAGGTGCTTCTGTGAGATTCAGTTGGTTGAAAAGAGGCTGGGACCAGAAAGGACCCTGATATGGCTTCTGTGCCTGGGAGGCAGGAGCCCAGGTGGGGCTGTAGAAGGGGAAGATGATGGCAGGGTACGGGTCATGGTCAGCAGGAGGGGCAAATGGGGATCCATGACCGTGCTCCCTGGCAGGCTATAAACACAGAATTTCTCCCCTGCCTTCCTGTGGATTCAGGGGCAGGGGACGGTGCACACATGAATACGTGGGAGTGACATTAAGTGACTTCTAAGGCTAGATTATAAAAATGCCATGCAATCCCACCTAGCTCTCCTGGAGACTCTCACTCTTGAAACCTAGCAGCCATGCTGGTGGGAAGCCCAAACTAGCTTACTTAGAGAGACACCGTGGAGGTATTCTGGTTGGCAGTCCAGCTCAGATCTCAGCCAATAATGAGCATCAACTACCCAACTTGTGAGTGAAGACGCCTCCAGATGATTTCAGCTTCAAATTGTTAAGTTGTTCCCCACTTCCCATCTTCCCAGCCAAGGTTCCAGACATCAGAGAACAGAGGTAAGTTCCCACTGCAGCCTGCTCAAATTCCTGACCCACAGAAATCATGAGCGATAATAAAGTGATTATTGTTTTAATCCACTAAGTTTGGGATGACTTGTTACCCAGTAATAGATAACCGATACAGTAAGCATCCACACAGAGTGCCCTGGCTGGCCTCCCTGGTGTCTGGCTTACCCATAACTGCCTTTGACTGGAGTGCAGTCTCCCCTGCCCGACACAGTTGCCAGGGTAACCAGGTCTCCTGGCACAAGAGGTGGGGCTGACTTTTCAAGGAAGTGCCTGGGGCTGCTTTCCTTAGAAGAGAACGCTTGCATTTTCAAGGCCTGGCCAGTGCAGAAGAATCTAAAGCTCTTCCTTCTAGTTCTTACTCTGACACCAGTTCTCTTGGGACTTTAGACACAGCCTCATCTGTCCGCCGCTCTCAGTTTCCCCCTCTACATAAGGAGCAGGTTGGACAAGGTGAACGTAGGGCCCTCTCAGCTCCAGGCTTCTATCAGTTTTTTTCTTTTCTTTTCTTATTTCTTCTTCTTTTTCTTTCTTTTTTTTTTTTTTTTTTTTTTGAGACAGAGTCTTACTCTGTCACTCAGGCTGGAGTGCAGTGGCACAATCACAGCTCATTGATGCCTCGGTCTCCTGGGCTCAAACCATTCTCTCACTTCTCAGCCTCCTGAGTAGCTGGGACTACAGACATGTGCCACCACACCCAGCTAATTTTTATACTTTTTTGTAGAGATGGGATCTCACTATGTTGCCCCAGCTGGTCTCAAACTTCTGGGCTCAAGTGGGCTCAAGCAATCCGTCCGCCTCAGCCTGGGATTACAGGTAGGAGCCACTGAGCTCGGTTGACATCTTGACCTTGCTTTGCATGGGGGCTTTGCATCCGATCTTGGGGGTTTCACTACCTGGTGCAAAGAGGAGGGAGAGGCCTGAGATTCCATGGAGGAAGTTGGGGGGGTCTCTCCTTCCTTCAGCAATTTATTGAATATTAACAACGTGCTAGGCCTCGGATCTAAGTAATTAATAACACTCTGAACACATTGGCTTTCTTTGTTATTTTCTTGCCTCCACTGAGGGTCATTTGCAAATGATTAATCTAAATTATTATTTAGATTCTGTCTAATCACTTTTTTAGACCAGCGTTGATAACCACAGCTGCCTCTAATCTATCTGAAGGGTGATCATTTTCCGTGAAAGGGGTTGGCTCACTGGTGTTTATCCTCCTAAGGGGAGAGGTGATCCTTCAAAGTTGGGAGACTTGGGTTGACCCATTGCCTCAGTTTCCCCACCTGTGAACCCCAAAGTTCCCATCAGGGGACCCCAAAGGCATAGAAACTGGTCTCCCCAAACTCATTTCCTAGTCACGTGACTTAGAATGTCTCATCTTCTCTGAGCTTCAGTTACTCGGAAACTACTGTCCCTCTGCCTGAAAACACTCTGCCTTTGTGCCTCCCTCCTCCCTTAATCCCAGCCTGTCAGCTTCTGTGCATCCTTCAGGCCTCAGCTTCCACAGCACTTCCTCCAGGAAGCCCACCCTCCATCCTTCCTTGCTGCTGCAGGCTCAGGTACAGCAGGCACACGGCCTGTCATAGCTCTGATGGATGTGTCTCCGTTCCTTGCCAGAATACAGCTGCTTCCAAGAGTGGCCACCAAATCTGTTATGCTCCCGATCTGTTCCCAGGTCCTCACGCAGCCCCAAGCTCATAGTAGGTGCTCAATAAAAAGTTGCTGAACAAATGATTGTTAGAGAGAATGCCAACGCCTCTGCTTCCTAGGATCCTGTGGCATGATAGATGTGTGAGGCATCCTGCAGAACGGGCCCCGGGTGAGGCATTATTAGTACCAGTAATGATGATAAGCAGCTGATGTCGCTACTCCTCAGCTGAAGGACACACCCAGATCCAAAGGAAATCTAGCTCCTATCCAGATCTGCACACGAAGAATGCCTTGGGTGAAAATGCCATTCCCTCACAGGCACGGCCAGGCTACTAGAGATGAAAAGGGCTCTATCAGGGCTCCTCGATGTTATGGGAAGTCTTCCTGGGGGATAGGAGGGAGAAGCAACAGACCATTCCATCCTGCCTTGGCAGTTCATTCGTCCCTTCCTCCCTCGGCTCCTCCTTTTCACCTCCTCAAGGAGGTGGATGCAAAATGCAGGGGATGGGGGAATTGAGTCTGGGGGTGGGAGAGAGTTCTGTTTCCCCAACTGTGACTGCCACCAGAAGGGTGGTTGTAAGTTGCTTTTCAGGAGGTAAGGGAGAAACAAGTGGGCATATTTTGTGGTCTCCAGAGAGGCACACTTCTCCAGGTGCACTGGACTTCCCAAGGCTTCTAGAACATCCAGAGGCTGGGCAGAGGCCTTGGTCTCATCCTGGGGAGACCCTGCAGCCATCTTCTCCAAGATGCAAGCAGCCCCTCCCCCCCAGCTCATATTAGGCTCCAACTTTATAAACCCTGCAAGTAAAACCTCAGGGCATAATTGGGTGTGGAAGGGAGAATGGAGTGCGTGTATTGCACTGTGAAAACCCCTAACTGCCTGGCCTGGCAAATGAATTAACTTGTAAAACAAAATGCATACATCTGCATACATTTGAATACATGAATAGGATGAGCTCAGACCCTGCCCACATCCAACTTATCCTCTAGGGAGGAAGCAGAGGCGAGGAGAAAAGAGGAGGATCCGGGCAAAAGAGGGCTGGACAGTTCTCGAGGCTGCACCTGAAAGAGCCCATGCCTTTGCATGCTATATTTATAAATTAAATGCAAAAGCATCTCCCTGCTGCATTA
Source organism: Plecturocebus donacophilus (assembly GCA_004027715.1). NCBI lineage: Eukaryota > Metazoa > Chordata > Mammalia > Primates > Pitheciidae > Plecturocebus > Plecturocebus donacophilus. Next base: position 10,084 of record PVKP010008634.1, on the reverse strand, counting down.
AAAACTACCCATCAAGGCTGAGGACTCCAAGGAGCAGTAAAATCAATCTCATTGCATAAAGACAACAGCAAGCAATTGGCATGACATTTTAAGTAAATGCTACAGCCATTTGTAAATGTTCATTTTCTGGGAGACCCCATCTATTATATGACAGCTATTTTCTTAGCATCCCAGTGTGAATTCAGTCGGTTTACAGATAAGCCCATTGAGGAGGATGGATATCAAGATGTAAAGTGCTATAATACGGACAATTTGTTACCACCGCACCAAGTCGCTCTGTCATTATCTATCTGCCTCTTGCAGGGCTTGGAAATCATTTGGCTATTTTTTTCAGGTTGGAGTTAATAAGTGAGGGGGTGTGAAGAGGGCGGAGAAGAAGCAGGTGGCGATGAAGGAGACAGCGATGGCTTGGAGGTAGATGGAAGGCAGCAGACTCAGAGGCAAAGGGAGCATCCTTTATTAAGTCCCCAGGGTCGAGACTTGCCCTTTTCCCTTGCTCCTTCCCCAAGAGGCCCAGGTGGGAGAGACAGTTCCCTCCCAGAGCAGCAGAGAAGGGTAGGTTCAGTACCTGCCTGGTTATCAGCAAGGCCCCAGTTCCGAGAGGTGAGGGTTCATCAGAGGCCAGAAACATTAATTACAAGGGTGACCACTTCGTTTCTTAGATGCTTATACAAAGATGGTCTCGTTGGACTGGACTCAAAGAACAACTCCCTTTCCTGGGGTGTCATTCTAGCACCCTGTACTTCCTGGCAGAGCAGAGGGAGAAAGTTAGGACTAAGAAATACCACAGCGGCTGCAGAGAAACCTGTTCAGGAGCTGCCCAGGTTGAAATATGTCCCAAGAGAAACCGAGGGCTCTCCAGACCTATAACTCTCCACTAATGCTGATGACCGAGGTATTTCCAGGGAAGAAATAAACAATTCCCGGCACGAACCCAGAGTTGCACAGAGGAGTTGCAGAGTGAGGTGGGTGACAGATCCAGCCAGGTTCCCCAGTCAGGGGATGGGTTGTTGGGAAAGGATGTGGCCCTCAGGTGGCAAGAGGCCCAAATGCTTGGAAATTAAAGTCCATTTTCGAAAAGGGTAGACCGCTAAAGCAAATATGCAGGGGCCTATCAGGTCTTTCCCCAGTCCTTCCTTGGACTTTGCTTGCAGTCAACAGGCTGAGCCTAGGGCAGACCTTTTGCCCATCAACCCTTCTAGAGTCCAGACTGTATCCCCCATGCCAAGCGGTGTTTGATACTTGGGAGGACAGAAATAGCTGTTGAATAAATGAACAAGCGAGCAAACAGGTGGATGGATGTATGAATCATCAAATCAATGAGAGTGCAAAGGCATGCTTGCATTTGCCCCTTGGGCGCTAGTCCTCCAGATGGCTGGTGCCTCAGCAGGTCCTCCCTGGGCGCGTGTGACTCCTTTGTCTCCCTGTGGTTGGTCTGGACACAATTCCTCAACGGCAAGTCCCACGGCCAGAGCTTTGTTTTGTTTGTTTTTTGTTTTTGAGATGGAGTTTTGCTGTTGTTGCCCGGGCTGGAGAGCACTGGCACGATCTCAACTCACTGCAGCCGTGGCCTCCCGAGTTCAAGTGATTCTCCTGCCTCTGCCTCCCGAGTAGCTGGGATTACAAGCATGCACCACCACGCCCAGCTACTTTTGCATTTTTAGTAGAGATGGGGTTTCACCATGTTGGTCAGGCTGGTCTCAAACTCCCAATCTCAAGTGATCCACCGGCCTTGGCCTCTGAAAGTGGTAGGATTACAGGTGTGAGCTGCCATGCCCAGCACACCCTGCGTTTAAATCCCAGGCATGGCGGAGCCAGCTCTGAGCACCAGCAAGTCTAGCCACTCATTTGTGAAATGAGGCCACGGGATCTGTAAGAGCCCTTCCGTCAATTAAATCCTGCGACTCCAGCAGAGATCAGGAGCAGCCACAAGAGGCTGCGGGAGGTGCTTGCACTCAGGACTGAGTGGCATGGGGGATGCCTCTAAAGCCCTTTGCAGGTTCTGGCCCAAGGCCTGTCCCCAGGAAAGACAGCTGCTGTTTTCCGTCCTTGGGGTGGAGGGTGCAGAAGCGGCTGCCACTCCCTGGGGAGTTGTGGGTCTGTCTTTCCAGGAAGTGTCCACCTGTACTCTGATCAGCCTTCCAGAGACGAAGGAGTCACATGTGCCCAGAGAGGCCCTGCTGAGGCAGCAGCCACCTGGAGAACTATTCAGAAGTGATTTGCTCAGATCAGCTCTTTCCTGGACCCCTTTGACTCCAGCTCACAGTGAGAATGACGATCCACTCAGCCTCCTCCCAGAAAGCTGCTCGAGGGGCCCCAAAGTCCAGAGACTCCCCAAACTGCTAGCAGTGACCTCCCCTGAGCATGGGCTTCATAGTTTCAGGCTGACCACACTCCAAGGTGGACATGGTTCTGTGGAAGAGGCAGGTGAATATGCCATGCGTGGGTGGCACCAGCAGAGGGGAGCGAGCTGGGTGGAAGGTAGACGGCTGTTCTGAGTGATAAAAAGTCGCATCTGTAGGGGCTGAGTCCAGGCTAGTCTGAGCTGGGAAGCATTTGAAGTTTATGAACAAGGGTCATAGGTGCAAAGATCAGTTCTTCTTTTAAGATAAGCAAATGAGGCCAGGCACAGTGGCTTACACCTATAATCCCAGCACTTTGGGAGGCTGAGGCAGGTGGATCGCCTGCGGTCAAGAGTTCGAGACCAGCCTGGCCAACATGGTGAAACCCCGTCTCTACTAAAAATACAAAAATTAGCCAGGCGTGGTGATGGGCACTTATAATCCCAGCTACTGAGGAGGGCGAGGCAGGAGAATCACTTGAACCTGGGAGGCAGAGGTTGTAGTGAGCCGAGATCATGCCACTGTACTCTAGCCTGGGTGACAGAGCAAGACTCCATCTAAAAAATAATAATAATAAACTATGGGTCACATGGGAAGAAAAACCAAGGGAGACATTATTCTCTCTGGGCAAACTGAGGCAGAATAGAGTAATGACCAGTGATGCATTGTTGAAGACCATGCAGTGCATTGTCAGAGATCACAGTGAGTTGTGAACTGTCCCAGGCCTCCTCAGAGATGTGGAGGGGAGCATGGTGGTTGCCAGGGGCCAGGGGAGGTCAAAACGTTCATTAGGATGAGTAAGTTCTGGGGACCTACCACGCAGCATGGTGGCTTGAGTTAGTAACAACGTGTGGCATACTTGACAGTTGTTGAAAATTGTGAAGACAGTTGATCTTCAATATTCTTTTCTTTTCTTTTTTTTTTTTTTTTTGAGATAGAAAAAAAAAAAAGCACTCCAGGCTGGAGTGCAGTGGCACAATCTTGGCTCACTGCAACCTCTGCCTCCCAGGTTCAGGCAATTCTCCTGCCTTAGCCTCCTGAGTGGCTGGGATTACAGGTTTGCACCACCACGTTCAGCTAATTTTTTTGTATTTTTAGTAGAGATGAGATTACACCATCAGGCTGGTCTTGAACTCCTGACCTCGTGATCCACCCGCCTCGGCCTCCCAAAGTGCTGGGATTACAAGCGTGAGCCACTGCGCCCGGCCGATCTTCAATATTCTTACCACACACACACACACACACACACACACGACTGTGCCTGGGACAGAAGAGACATTTAAAAAATGGGAGCCAGCTATGGAAACGTGGGGTGACTTGGCTCGAGCCAGGGGTCCGAAACCTCAGTCTCTGGAAGCTCAGTCCAATGGTTTCCATAGCAACGAATCCCAACTTGGCAGTGAGTACGCTTGGCTTCGTGACACCCCACAGTATATAAAAGTATCTGAAGGCCGTCGCACGATCATCGCTTCGTGTGCTCAACTGCGCTTCCTCCTGGTGAGCATGTCATAAAGATTTGACAACAATGACAAGATGTCAGCTCGGCTTCTAAGGACTCAGACGTCTGAGGTTCAGTCCGTTGAGATGATTTCTGCCTTTAACTCTGACATCTGAAAAGTTGGAGTTGGATTCCATTGTCTGGGCCTTTCTCATTCACCTCCAGATACTCGGCTCCAGTGGCCCCAGCTCCTTTATCCCTAAATGTCCCACTCATTTCTCTACCATCCCAGAGCTACAGTCCGTAGCTCCCACCCTCAAAAGCTCTTTCCTATCTCCTGCCCTGCCATACCTGAAGCCAGTGGCCAAAACAGCAAAGCCGTGCTCCTTAAACTTTAACGGGTGAGGGAACCACCCGGGACGCTGGTGAAAATGCTAATTTGGAGTCAGCAGGTCTCGGGAAAGCTGAAGATTCTGCGCTTCTGAGAAGTTCCCCGGCGATGCTGCCTGCTCTCCCTTTGAGTCACGAGGTAGTGAGGCAGCGATTCTCCAACCCCGGCGTTAGAATCACCTCTCGAGCTTGTTCAAACATTTCTCGGGGTTGTACCTCTTGAGGTTCTGATTCAGCAGGCCGGACGTAGGGCCTGGGAATCTGCATTTCTAACAGCTTCCCCGGTGATGCTGATGCCGCTGACCCAGGGAACCATTGCACTAAAGGCGGGGCGTGGCCAGGTGGTGCAGAGCGCCTCCCCGCCCCGTCCCTGAGCCTGCCACCTGTGCGCTGACGGACGTCTCTCCTCCGGGCCCCCTGCTCCTTCCCTCCTTCCATCTCTTCCTGGATGAGTTTTCCTATGTGAGAGTCTCTCTTACCACAGGGCAGAACCACCCCTCCGCCCCTGCACGGAGTGTGTATACATATACACACAGAGGTAGACGGAAAGAGACTAATTTTTGCAAAATCTGCACAAAAATCGGCTGAATTTATGTTTCCCCTGCAAGAGAAATGCTGCTGACTGGAAATAAAATGCAGGATTCCTGGGCAGTTCTATTACCTCTTCATGTCACCGGCAGTGACTGATGGCAAAAAGTAAGATTGCAAACGGAATCGTTTTTGCTTTGCCCAGAACAAACTCTGCCCGGCGACGGAGCCTCCTTCAAATCTGCAGTTCTCCCTAGTGTCACTGACAGCGGCCGAGAAAGAAGCTGAGAGAGCAGCCAATGTGGAGAGAGCGCTCCCCCAGCCCAGACCCCGGGGGCCCGTCCTTCACCTCAAAGCAGGGTCCCCTGCGGGCGAAAGGAAATCCAGTGTGATTTAATACAGTTCATTTTTCTTCCTTGTTTTAATCACGGAGTAAAAATAATAATAAACTCGCCTTTATATAGTGTCTTTCATTGCCAGTGTATCACCGAACACTTTACAGATTTAATAATAGAGTTTCAGAAATAAATAATGGGGAATAATAATAGGAAGGATAAATAACATATTTATGGAATTGTATTGTGGTTTATGGTGGTAAACAATTTCTCATACAGCCAGCAGCAGGAAATGAAGATGTTTGGAAGAGAAACGGGAGAAGAAGAGAGACACGCCTTCAGGTAAGATTTGAGCTGAGCTTAGGGGTGTCAGGGGTGGAAAGAGTGGAGCTGAGGGGGCTGTCAAGGTGGGGTCCTGCGTGGGGCGTCCCTGCAGAGGGTGGGGCTGGGAGGGCAGCACAGTGGCCGCCCGTGCTGGGAGGAGGTGTCTGTCATAGGTTGGGTTCTGCAGATAGAAACAGGCCAGGTGTGGTGGCTCATGCCTGTAATCCCAGCACTTTGGGAGGCTGAGGTGGGAGGATCACCTGAGGTCAGGAGTTCAAGACCAGGCTGGCCAACATGAAACCCCATCTCTACTAAAAATACAAAAATTAGACGGGCATGATGGCAGGCACCTGTAATCCCAGCTACCCAGGAAGCTGAGGCAGGAGAATTGCTTGAACCTGGGAGGCGGAGGTTGCTGTGAGCTGAGATCGTACCACTGCACTCCAGCCTGGGCGACACAGCGAAACTCCATCTCGAAAAAGAAAAAAAACCACTCAGAGGGCAGGTGCATGATGTTTATGGGGAATCAACCCGGTGTAGGAAGGGGGAGGATACAGGATTCGACAGAGGTAGAAGCGGGACCCAAACAGCCAAGGCTTCAGCCCCCCAATGACGGGGCTCAGTCCCGAGATGTAGGGCTGCCTGGGAGGGCGGTGACCTCAGGTCAGGCCACTCTCTACAGTCAAGGGTGTCTGCTGCCTCCTCCCCTGGGAAGCAAGCCTCCCTTGGAGGCCATGATGCCACATCTTCATGCCCACTGAAGCGAATGGCAGGGGAGACGTCCTGAGTCCAATCCACTCTGGAACGAGGCCCTTGGAAAAAAAGGCAAGTTGTGGTGCAGAAATTTCTCTGAGCAGATTGAATATTCCTCCCTGAGCCTTTAGCTGGTGCCAGGCTGGAGGGATCGGTGGGGTCAGAGGTGCAACAGGAGGGGACAGGAAGAAAGAACAAGGACCTGGCCCCGCTGCCAGGCTGAACAGAAACTGGGGTTTCTTCTTGCTGTGAGGTAGCCTCCCCTCTTTCCTGGACAATGGTGCTGAGACTGGAGAATTCTTCCATGAGAATATCAGCAGGCCGGCCTTTTTGCTTGATTCTTATTGGCCTGGCAGTTTTCTTAGAGCTTCACATATATTGTCTTTTTTATAAAGGATGACACTGTGCCTTGGAGGCTGAATAACTTGCCCAGGACAGCGGGGAAGGTGTGGCTAAGTCAAGACTTGACCCCAGCCCCATGCAAAGTCCATTTCACTTTGCAGACTCAAGGTTTTAGTGGAAGCCGAGATAATGCCAACATCAAATGCTGAGTGTCAGTCAGTCCCCGGGGCCTGTTTCCAGAGGCTGAAGACCTGAGAGTTGCCAGCTTCCATCTGTAGACTAAGTGCCAGGTGTGGCAGCTGACTCCACGGGGCCTGGAGCCTGGAGGCGGAAGCCTCTGAGGGCAGCTTGTCACCAAGGTCCAGGTCTGCGGCTGGCTGGCTCTGCAGCACTGTGCTCTGGCAGATAACCCCATACAGGGAGGCCTGCTCCAGCTGTGTGCCCTGTTTTGGCACCAGCCACTGCCTGGCAAGGAGCTTCCTGGAGTTGGTCTGGCCCAGCAGAAGCTCCCACTGGGTGGCTCTTGTTTTCATCGGAAAATGCTAGACCCGTGTGGGCTTGTACACAAGTAATGCTCACCTCTCTGCTGCCTTATGTGGGCTTTAAATTCATTAGTCCTTTTTATTGTCTCGTAGAAGGCAGATCGCTAACTCACAAAGCACGTATCCATCTCCCCAGAGCTTCTCCGATGTCTGGTTGCCCAGCAGATGTAACTCTGTACCTGGCTGTGGGTACAGGGCTGAGTGCTGGGCTGTCAGATTCAGGCAACTCTCCCCTCTGAGACACCAGTTGCCACCTATTCCTGAGATGAATGTTTTTTGAGCACCTACTGTGTGCCAGCGCTGGGCAATGCCCTCTGGATAGAGCCATGAATAAGCCAGACCAAATCCTGGCTCACACCTGTAAGCCCAGCACTTTGCGTGGACAAGGTGGCATGATTGTTTGAGGCCAAGAGTTCAATACCAGCCTGGGCAACAAGGTGAGACCCCGTGTCTATGAAAATTAAAATATAAAATAAAATAAAACAGAACCTGACCCCTCAAGTGACTCTAGAACTAACTCCAGGTTTGCCATCCTGCTAAGGAGGTCCAAGCCCTGAGTAGATGCCTGCTCTGATGACATTGGGACAGAGAGTCAGTTTCCACATCTGTAAAGTGGCAGGGATCCCTGGTGGTCAGTGACTCAGAAACTTGCAGGGAAACACAGTAGCCTGTGTGTGGCCCAGGCCCCCAACTCCTGCCTGCGAACGCTCCCGTGTGATTGTCGTGGAGATGGCATTTGTTACTGTTTCCTCCTTGTCAGCGCTGGCAGGTTGCACAAGGATCTCCTGTTGGGCAAGGTGTTTAGCATTGGAGTCAGACAACCGATTTGCACTTTATTCTTTAAAAAAACACGAAGTCTCCCTCACTGCTTCCATTCCTGGAGGTAGGTGCTCCCAACCAGGCATGACAGGCAGAGATCAAGGCCACCTTGGGGCTCTCGGGTCATCCACTCCTAAGCTTTGGTGAACTCTGAGTGACAGAGCTCTTGTACTTGCCTTCCATCACTGGTCAGCCGGGCCCCCAATGGACAGAGATCCGTCCAGGCCATATGGGGCAGGGTGTGGGCACTACCAAGGTGTCCCTAACCTCAAGAAGTATAGAACGAAGCTCAGAAGAGAGCACAAATAGAAGAAAGCCTGTTCACAGAGCAGAAGAAGCAAGTCCTGGGAAAGCAGGCCCTGCTACTTATAAAGAGCCCGGCACCACCTGCAGAGAGCTGGAGGGAGGCTGGGAGGAAATCAGGTCCCCATGCCCAGCCAGGCAGCCCTCACCTGAAAGCTGCCAGCAAGAGGACACTCAGCCTGGCTGCAGCCCCTCTGAACGGCTCAGGTCGTTGATCCTTGCTTTCCTATCACAAGTCCCACTGGCAGCATGAATAGGGAGTCTGGAGTCCCCTATATGTGGATGTCAGAGGTGTTTGAACCAGAGCAACTCCATCTTGAATACGGGATGGGTAAAATAAGTCTAAGACCTACTGGGCGGCATTCTCCTGCCATGGTCAAGGCATTCTAAGTCACAGGATGTGGCAGGAGGTCAGCACAAGGCACAGGTCATAAAGACCTTGCTGATAAAACAGGTTGGAGTAAAGAAGCCGCCTAAAACCCGTCAAAACCAAGATGGCGACGAGAGTGACCTCCGTCATCCTCACTGCTCATTATACGCCAGTTAAAATGCATTAGCATGCTACAGACCCTCCCACCAGCACCATGACAGTTTACAGACACCACGGCAATGGCAGGAAGTTACCCTATATGATCTAGAAAGGGGAGGAACTCTCAGGTCAGGGGATTGCCCATCCGTTTCCCAGATAACTGATGAACAACCCACCCCTTGTTTAGTATATAATCAAGAAATAACCGAGGAGAGAAATACAAGATGGCCGATTAGCAACAGCTCAGGAATGTAGCTCCCAGTGAAAGTGCAGAGAACGAGTGGACGCTGCACTTTCCGACGAATTTTTGTTGCCCACAGACTGGGAGATTCCCGGCAGAGGAGCCACACGGTCGCCAGCGCGACTCTTTTGGTCGGCGCGGCTGTTTTGCCGGCGCCCCGGCGCGGCACTTCCCAGTGCAGAGTATACGGGACGGACGGGCTTGGCTGGTCCCATCCCCACAAGGAAAACAGCAATTGGAAGCGCTGAGGACTGAGAGTTTCACAGCAAGCACAGCAAACCCGGGAAGGTCCGGCTCTGTGGGGAAGGGGCGTCCACCAAAGGATAACTAAGAAACCGAAAAACTTCATCACCGGGCAGAGAGAGATCCAAGATGGCCGCATAGCAGCAGCTCAGGATTGTAGCTCCCAGTGAAAGCGCAGAGAGCGAGTGGATGCTGCAATTGCAGATGAATTTTTGATGCCCACAGACTGGGAGATTCCCGGTGGGGGAACCACACGGGTCACCAGCGCAACTCTTTTGGCCAGCACGGCGCTTCTCGGTGCGGATTGTACAGGACTGGATGCCCTTTTAGTCGGGCTCGGCTGGTCCAATCCCCACAAGGAGAAAGCAATTGGAAGCGCTGAGGCTGAGAACAAGCACAGCTGAACCCGGGAAGGCCCAGCTCTGTGGGGAAGGGGCGCCCCCTGAAGGAAAACTAAGAAACAGAAAAAACTTCATCACCAACAAGCCGGACGTCCACTCAGAGACCCAAACTGAAAGTCAGCAGTTACAAAGACGACAGGTGGATAAATCCACAAAGATGGGAAGAAACCAGTGCAAAAAGGCTGAGAACACCCGAAATCAGAATGCCTCTCCTCCTACAGGGGATCACAGCTCCTCATCAGCAAGAGAACAAGGCTTGATGGAGGATGAGTATGATGAACTCACAGAATCAGGCTTCAGAAGATGGATAATAAGAAACTTCTGTGAGCTAAAAAAACATGTTCTAACCCAATGCAAAGAAACTAAGAACCTTGAAAGAAGATTTAACGAAATGTTAACGAGAATGGACAACTTAGAGAAGAACATAAGTGAATTGATGGAGCTGAAAAACACAACACGAGAACTTTGCAAAGCATGCACAAGTTTCAACAGCCGAATTGACCAAGCAGAAGAAAGGATATCAGAGGTCGAAGATCAACTCAATGAAATAAAAC